>JAGGCA010002318.1:9673-19763 GCA_022876805.1 Osperalycus tenerphagus | reverse complement strand
GAAACTTGATCACAAACCAACCGAAACTTGATCACAAACCAACCCTTCGGAGGTTTCTTTCGGCACAGCGATAGTACCTAAATCACACATTCTTTGATCGCGACCGACCTATTCTCGTGAAGAACTTGAAGTGAACACAATACGAGTACATGTCGAGTACATGTCGCAGGATAGATTCGAATCGAGAAACAAATCAACAAACGCACAATAAATTAGCTGCCTTGCACAATCCTCTGAGAAAAACAAACTCAGTAATCACATTGTCTTCAATAAACAACATCAACAACGGGCAATAATCAAGAAAATATTCGAGTATGATTAACCCTAATTTTTGTGTCATTCACGGGGAACAAGTACGAAGGGAGGAGGAACCAACCAACAGCTCCAGGAAAGCAGAACATGGGTCTAAAAGCATTTTGACAATTACGGAGCCAGGTTTGATATGTTAATTTCATGGGGATGGTGTGTGGGTTGAGTTAATATTTAAGCCGTGTACAAATCTGTAATCAGTTCGTTTCAGGTTAATAATTTTCATTTCTGTTTCACGATTGCTGCGTTTCCAAATGGAGCACCATTTAAGGAAGAGACAGCAGAAAAGGTCACTCGATTTGTATCTGTATTCGTGTTACGTCAAACTATATTCGCCATTTGGTTACCACTACTTGGTATTGTCTGTTGTCATTAAAATAGTAATAATAACAAATGAAAAAACGTCATAATTACAACAATCACGTAAGATGTGAACGTGAAGCAACGATTTGAATGGGTGGTGTAAATCTGTGAAGGTATTTCGAGGCACCCTCGTTCGCTATCATTGACACTTCAGTAATTCGTACATTTCGTTACCTTGTCGGCATAAAAAATATGTGAGTCTTCGGCACTGATTTCATGATTAAAGTGTCTGGTGATCGGTCGTGTACGAGGTATCAAATATATTCAGGATCGCGACAGGTGAGCGCATGTGAACTGCGACACTTACAAGTATTCCATCAATTTTGTACACAACCATATAAAATACGATTCTGTGAACAGTCAGCGATGAAAACGTGAACGTGGATCGGCTGACAATTATCTGATTGTTGTTAAGTAGGAGCTAAGAAACAATGATGCGCAACGTGTGGATTATTGACAATGTAATCGACCGTCTTCCGTCATTGGGATTCCCAATTCTGAAAATGGTCGAGCGTGGCACCTGTTTGGCAGTGGATCAACATTTCGGCAACTGGTCTCTGTGTCCGTCATCGATTGCCGAACGTCTTATTGGAATTGGATCTGGTTCGAACGAATGAACACGAGGAGCATTCCTTGACCACAACAAGTGCGTCTCGCAAGCATTGCACATCAATTGTTTGGACATGGTCACTTCAGTACGCAACTGACCGCGTCAGAGTCACGTCGTTCTGTATTAATAGCCTAATCAGTATAACCTACTGTAAGGCGGAAGTGGTCGCGATGGCCATCGAGTAGGGCGATGACTCGCAAGTCATTGTGCAGGTGGTGACCGGGACGAGACTAGGTTGGTGTTGTTGTGCTGTGTGCGACGCCGAACCACTTGTGCTGGCCACCGTCGCCATGGCCGTCGAGGATGATGATGATGCGCCTGGTGCGCGAGACTCGCGCTTGATTTTCTGCTTCAGATGAACTTTGGCATGTCGCTTCTTCTCGTCGCTCCTGGCAAACTTGCGCCCACACAGATCACAACTGAATGGCTTTTCGCCAGTATGTGTGCGAATATGGGTTGTGAGATGGTCACTCCTGCTGAACGATCGCATGCAGATGCGACATTGAAATGGTTTCTGTCCGGTATGAATTCGAATGTGTCTGGTCAGTTCGTCACTTCTGGAAAACCGTCGGTCGCACGATTCGATGGGACACGCGTAGGGTCTTTCGTGGACAGGTGTCTTCGACGGCCGGTTGGGGTACTTGCGTGCTTTCACCGGCAACAACTTGAAAGGAACTGGACTGTTTTGATACGCTTGACTAAGAATTTCATGCCCCTTGCTAGTGGCCTGATTGTACTCGGCGAGCGATGCCGGCGACGCTCCGGTACTCGACTGTGGGCCACCGGAGAACGTCGTCCCGGTCGCTGGCGGTAGAGTGGCCGCTACAACGAATGCTGTCGTTTCGCCTATCGTCATGGGTTCTTGCTTTGGCACGACTGTTCCGACTGTTCCTAGCTGGCCCGTCAGGGTGGTACCATAATCAGACATCGCTGTTCCCGTCGTGCCGAATGATGACCACTGGTATTTGGGCATTGTTGCACTTGACACTGACATTGTGGCCGTTGCTTGGTGACTTGCCATGCGTCCGAAAATATCTCCCTCTGCGATGGTGGTGGTGACGAACGTGGGCGTCGCGGCCACGAGAGCGGCCGCCGCGGCAACGACCGCGGCACCGCCATCAGACTGACACGTCGCAAGGATTCCGCCTGCTTGACTCGTGTAGATCGGTGGTTGCTTCATGCTGAATGAGGAATCGCCGAACTGTGACCCATACAGAGCTTCACTTCCGAATGTCTGTTCTTGCTGTTGCTGCTGTTCCTGAGGTACTTCGTAGCCACCTTGTGGCGATGTGGTAAGCAGTTGCGGTGATGGAGATCCGGCGATGCCCATCTGATGCACGCCTGATGGAATACCGGTAGTATGTTGAATATGCTGCTGCTGTTGTGAATTGCCCAAGATGTTGAGCAACGGGGTGTAGATGGACGCCTTCTCGGGACACAGCCAGGCGGTCACTGATGGTGCTGTGGTCGAAGACTGGGGTGGAGTGGCGGAAGTGAGAGATGTCTGAAACGTGGTACCAGTGGTGGCACGATAGCTAATTCGTTGACTTGTGCCTGTTTGTTCGGGTGTAGTGCCACTAGGGTACATCCCCTCAGCGTCCGATTTCTCTTCTTGGACGGGACTGGCCGCTTCGGCTGTGGAAGACAAACACAGAACCAAGGCATGAGAATGTCGTCGAACTCACCAATGGATCAAATGGATTTCGCTCGCGTGAAGTACCCACTTGCATTGCCGACGAGTGCAGTAGCATGAAATGTAACTGTGTACAAAACTCATTGAAATGCGTAGTTAAGCCTTAAAACAGCATCGAGCATTGAACATGATCATCACGTTGGTGTTTGCCATGCCAGGCGAAGGAGGCGAGACGAACACCCACGTCTCAAGCATTCATGGTACTAGTACATTCATGGTACTGGTACACCTACGAATAACCGACTCTCTACCGTCTCCCGAAGCCACACCGCCGCAACATTCAGTTTTTAATTCCCCTACTTTCAATTTCTCTTAAACCCACCATTACGCCAATCAAGCAATTACAACTATCCTTACTACTGACCAATTCGCTAAGCCAACTGTCACAAGTCCACTCATCCATCTACTGCTTTTTATGCTCCTACATCGGACCCCGCCGACTCTTACTCTGTTTTTATCAGTACCTCATACGTATATCACCGATTCCCTAATCATTTCATAGTCTAATTTAATTTCTCTTACAAACGTATCAGGCGCTTCGAAACCGCAACGTCGCAACGTTAATCCGTCGCAACGTTAATCCATTGCAACGTTAATCCAGACCCACTCGGCTAAACAACATCACATCACTTCGAGGAAATGTCATTCACGAATTGTGACGTCGCGACCCGATGTTCGACGGGATAATTTATGGAAAATTAAGCGAAACATAATACTGTTCGCGTGATTTACGACGATGTGACACGAATTACATGATGATGGATTATCTGTTACGCGACAAGAAGATTTACTTTCGCGCTTCGGCATCCCGGATCTCGATTTGTCTGGCATTTCGGATAAGACAGCACTCTGATAGTCCCACAAAAATAGTTCTATCATGTTCACTGACACAGCTAATTTGACATTCGACTCGACTTCTGATTAATAATCGATACGCAAATGCGGAGATAATTCCTCGGGTTTCCCGCGTCTTACCGACGCTCGCTCGCGGCTGCAGATCGGCATCACAATGATTGATCCTGTAGTGAGCTCGTCTTGGGATATATGAACGTGGATAAGCGCACGGCGACGGATTAACTGCTGGCGGAGGCGGAAAGAGATGACGGTGAGACCACCAGGACGCGTGCTTCTTGCGTGAACACAACTCGGCACTTGGTGGCACGTACGGTAAGGACGCGATCGCACTTTCTGAGTGGCCATTCAGTGGACAGTAGAAGTGAGGCATGGATGAAGTGGCCATCAGAACGCGCACAGGTGGCGAACGGAGTACAACAAACAAGAAACCATCGGTAAGGTGCAGATGGAAATGAAAAGTGAAGTGAAGTTGTTTGAGAATGAAAAGTTTGAGTGGCTTCGGCCCAGCCCAGAGAGAGAATTGATAAAATCGGATGAGAACAGAGGTATATTGGAGGTATATTGCATGTGATGTGCAATTAGGAGTGGAAGAGGCAGACCGTCGAGCAGAGAAAGCCGAGATTCGAGCATTTCATGTGCAACCCATTCGTGATGTGAGCCTGATAGAATTGTTGAAGGCAAACTACTTTCGATCCCTCTCCCGATCGCCGCTATACTGCTCAACCCCCACATTTAAACAAGAACAAGAACAAATAGCACGGCATCGAGCAGAGTGCCATCGAACATCTAAATTACTCGCGACCAGATCAGTCGAAGTCGTGATCCGAGGGCCAGTCGTGCTTCGATCCCCATCACACTTTCATTCAATTCAATGGACTCATTTTGTTGTGGTGGCTCTACGACCGTGATTATCGTCATGATTATGACTGCTCTCGCATGTGCACTTCACCGATACGTAATCCTCGACTAGCTGGCATGAAGCGGTCCATTTTTCTCTCGCAAATCACCGTCCGATACACAGCTAGAGCGGCACTATGGGAAAGACGTGGAAAGAATGAACGCGAAGAGTGGTCATTGAGTCGGGCACGATTCTCGCAAACTAAACTCCATCATCGCACTCTCCGTGATCGTTTGTCCTGCACGCTAACGTCTCAACAACTTTCCACTACGGTCATCATATCGATGCCGCCAGTATTCTGTTCCAATTATAATTCTAATACAATATATTGCCCATGGTGATCACTTAATGTCCTCGCACACGACAGTGGCAGTTATTTTTGTCCGGAATTGTCTGCTATCTAGGAACTAATTTTAGCACACTTAATCGAATTTGGTCTTCCAGGTACGTCAGACCGTCACTCAGTCGATGACTAGTGGATATTGTCGAGCGCTATTATGACGGACGCGGCGCACGGCACTTGGCAGGCTGGCCCATCCCAAAATCGATGCCATGTGTGCATGGCGAATATGACATGTCTCGGGAATCCCGAGTCGGGATTTCCCGCGCTTGCTAACTGGTAGTCTTCCAGAGAAGAAATAACCGACTAACGACCAAGGTCTCTGTTCGTGACTCACGCTCGGGAACTATTTTCGTTCGCCGCGTTCGTTCCCGTTTATATCGAAATTGGCGCCAAGTCGATTTCCCGTTAAACTTTCGCATTTGGGCTCTATTATTTTCTTCTCATTGCGTTTGCGTCTGTTGTTTAATTCGTGGTAAGCTATTCCGAGAAGGCGATCGTAGGTGGGTCTCACTCTCAGGAATCCTGGAGCGTTATTCTTGTCACAGAATACCTCTCTAACTATTTACAACCATTTCGCCAGTATTCATCATCAGTGTGAATAAATACCAAGTCAAGACCTCCTGTATTCGAACATTCACGGCCAATTTAGATCCACGTGAAATGTGATCATTATGCTTGATATGTAAAGCGGAACATTTTTCATCTGAATCGCGTTCTCACAACGAGTAATGCTATCCGTTGATGAGCATTTTGTGTTCATCGTCCGAGCATCAGATTCTTGATCAAGCAGAATCGTGATCCTTACTTCGGAATTGGTCTGATCCGTGGCTGCGATAAGACAAATGCTTTACACAGGTCTCTAACTCTACTCTCATATTTTTATGCCGATCTTCTGGTTTCCGGTCCTATTTCCAAATCACACAGGGAGTTGTAAACGTTCTCAGGAAGCCCAACAGACCACTTTCACTGCAAGCTTCGCCTTGTATCTTGTGTCAATCTCAGCACTGTGAATATGCAAGTTTGTATTCGGAATTGGGCGATAACCAAGCACAATAAGGCGGATGTACTCTAATAGCCAACTAGACACGCATTTCTCGTGCACGTGTCTCCATTTCTTGGCGGTGTGTAATTTATTTTTCATCCTGCCGTGCCTCATGATAATAATTTTCGTATCTCTCGCACCGCATCAATCAACGTATAATGACGACGATGATGTTAGTGTAGAATCGAGAAAAATTATCAGCGAAATTAAGAGAAAGACTGACGATGATGAGGAGGCATTGCAGACGTTGAACTGCGTGCTGAGAGACTCAAACCAACTTGATGACTGCGATGCGGTAAGGATTAACTAACTAATCATCTCTCATCGTGCATCTGTGACTATCACTCAACGACCATGTCGAATAGCATTAAATCGACTCAGCTAATAGTTAGTATCATCTTGCCGGTTATCTGGTCATGTCGAGTCGTTGACGCGAATCTGGTGTAAACCGAACCACGACTCCTGGTTTAGCGATCGATACGCGCGTCGATCGATCGATTCTCTCCGTGTCTGTTCTGCTCACTCTCCATGTCATTCTCTTATTCTCACGACATCATCGCGGAGAAAAAGCTTCTACGCAACCATCTACGTACGATCGCGATTCTTCATGACGTCAGGCCGGCTTGACGTCGCCTGGTGGACTCTCCACAGAGAGATCAGGCGATCATCATCACCATCATCATCACCATCTTCGCGCGAACCTAATCATTGTTTCAGTTTCTAGCCCTGTTTACCAGTCTCCAGTTTCTTATTCACCGTTTTATCAATGGATTTGCCTGTTTCTGTTTACATCTCCACTGAGATTTGACCATGGTTGGCGTGCGGTACTCGTAATCGCTGATCGGCGGCTTTCGAACGTCTAGCAGTGGGTAATTAGCGAATTTTGTTCACTCTGGATAAGCAGGCTAAGTAAACACGAGGCGTTTCTGGCAATCAGATGAAAATAAATCTAAATAAATCGATTTTCATGTTTGTTTCGATATTTGTCTTTCAGATCGTAATTTTTCTCTTCGCGTATCTATCATGTCGAGCACAGACGTTCTGTAAACGTCGTGAGACATGTCCGACGAAGTCAGACGTCAGTTCGAGTGAGAGCAGTGCAAGAAATGTCGCGTAAGTGTACAGGAAACGCTCGCGAAGAAGAATAAAAATAGTGAGGCGAATTTCGTGGCACTCAAACGACAGACACTTATGCGAAAAATGAGCGTCAATAACGAACGAATCGAGTGTGCAAATATATTGGATATATATTGAATGCTTCGAGAGCAAAAATGTGCTGATAAATGAGACCGATGGAAAAACGGTTTTCGATGGACGAAAAGTTCAAGTGAACGGAAGGCTATATTTGGAGGCATATTAGGATCACACCGCAAACGAATTGTGACGACTGGATGAGTTTCCTGTGATGCCAACGAGGTATATGTGTAATAGTTAGATAAGCTTGTGAGCTTTCGAGATTGTGCTCCTGTTACCTGTACCTGTTCAATTGTATTGGACGTAGAACGAGAAAGCTGCGCGAGAAAGATGACAGTGACGAAGAGAGGTTCAGATGAATACCAAGCGGAGATTATGTAATAGCATAATTAACACACACATGCCAGTATGTAATGTGCCTGATGCAATTCAGGCGCGCACATACAATTAGCATCTGTAGCATAGTTTAAAGCCATCGTAGACTGATTCTACGACACAGCTAATTCCGTCTGAGAATTCTCCGCGCTATTTTAGACTCAATCTTCGCGGCGCTCTCAGCATCGTCGCGAGGCAGTCTAAATGATGGAGCAACGTCATGGTGATGACACACTCAGAGAGCACAGAACTGAATCTTATGAAACAAGTACAGTACGCAATTTTTGTTTCCTTCTGCCTGTCGTGTAAGGAGAGCGGATGTGAAAGTGAGAAATCGATCCCGATCGTGTCTCTTCCCTGAAACACTATTAAATAATCGAATTGCCGAAACGAATTGTCATAATTGTCACGTTTCTTGGAAAGGGCAAAGAACTAGACAGTTTCGATGTCTAGTTCTGGAATTATCCTGGAATTATCCAACCGAGCTGATCGCATATTTGGCATTGTAACTGACATGGGCCCGATGGCTCGATGGCTCGATGGCTCGATGGCTGTGTGCACTTCACCTTTACCACAGCTTCGGTACGTCTCTCTGCGTTTCGTTCACGTCGTCGGCATCACAAACTGTAAACTGGTTCTCAGACAGGGTCACGGAAAAAAAGCGGCACTGCATTAAAATCACCGCGTCCATGCGCCAATGTCAACAGGTGTTCGAAAATCGCTTAATTTAATTACGATGCACTAATTATTCCCAGAGTTGATCATCACCAGTGAATTCTGTGAGCGAAAATAGACGTGTGGTGGAAAAACGGGGGACTTGGAGTGCGAGATGAGGGAGTTAAATCGCGAAATTGACACCACATGTTCGTGTTTACCGCGCAGCGTGTTCAAGCCCGAGAAGGAATTCGTTAAACTCGATAAACTGAGCTCGTCGCAGCTTGTGGCAAGAGTTGGCGAGTGTAATAGGCACGAACAACGCGAACGTCAACGGCACACAAGGCAAGGCACGCGTACAACGAAAATTCCCCGTTCCAAGTCAATACAGAGTTACATCAGAGAAGAGGTACGACGCGCGTCGATTCGAGAAGAGTCTCGACCAGCCACATATAACATATAACATGTAACATGTGACATGTAACATTCCAGGCCCGTTTCGCGCTATCACGTCGACGCGCGACCACCAAAATGCACTAATCCATCGCTACTCACCCGTGATCGGAACTGGATCCGGAATCGCGGCCACCGTGCTGAAGAACTGGGCCACGTCCGACGATGTGGAGACAGGTGTATTGAGAGTATCATCGACACCACTCGCTGCGCCCACTTTGACCGCCACTACGCGCTCCTTCTTCCCCGGTTCCAGCCCAGGCCCGCCCGTCTTGATCCTGCTTTCAGGATTACCACCGGTCTTGTTGTTGTTCTGGTCGCCGCCGACTCTCGCACTACCAGGACTGTTGCCAGGAGTCTTCGAACCAGCTGTTGCCGGCTCTTGCGGTGCTCTGCCACCACTACGATCCACGCCTTCGCGTGTGTTTCGCGTTAGCGACACGCCTGGGTCATCGGTGTCCGATGCCTTGTAGGTGTCAAAGCTGAGACTGTAGTGTTGAGGTTCCGCCAACGTCACTTGAGACAGAGCGTCGAGTCCTTCCATAATCATCTTCGGACGATTTCTGTTCACGTTTTCGTCCGTCCCACCTCCTTGACCCAGCTCCAGTGGGGTCAGCGGCGGGACTTGCACGATGTCATCACTCGAACCACTCAGCAGCAGGTCGTACTCGGTCGAGTAGTCGAATGTCTTCGATACTTCGCCCCAATCAACCAAGGACGATGCCGAAGACGACGTCGATGAAGCCGAGTTGGGCGGGCCGGCCGGGTCGGGCACTTTGCCCGCTTCGAGTAAGTCACCGCGCAGATCGAATAGGATGACAATTTTCGCAGAGTGTCTCTCGCGAATCGCTTCGCGAGTCCGTCACGAGAAACAAGACAGATTAGAGAACTACTCTCTAAAACTGATACTGTCTGTCCGTGGAGACAGAGGACAAGTCAGCTTAAGTCAGCTTCCTCCTGGATGTCAACAATGAGATAGCCACACGAGTCGAGATGAGAGAGAATTTGAACTCAGTTTCGCGGTACTCGCGAATGAGTGAGTCCGTTCAGGAGTCTGGAATTGGTTGGACTTATTCGCATTCGCGTCAACACTCGCCGCGAGTCTCACGCTTACTACTCGGTTGAGTCGGTTCCACAACTTTATATCTGGCTCGAAAATCATGAATGAACGCTGTGCCATATATGGTGAGAGGCAAGTTCCGGCGGCACGCATTGGCTGCCTGATTCGCTAGCGTAGATCGCGACTGTTGCGTCAGTTTGACGTCATACTATTGACTCGTAGGACAAGATCGTAGCTCGCA
>JAGGCA010002316.1:53727-83738 GCA_022876805.1 Osperalycus tenerphagus | reverse complement strand
AGATAAGCATTTCGGAGTGCACCTACCGGAAAACATTTGATCCGATTCCTGGATGACAGCTTTGTCAATACATATTGGTATTTACTTATCCCCTGGCCACGCAAGAATGGTAACAATGACGGACTGTCAGTGGACGAAATGCAGAGGAGAAACTCGTTCGCAATCCGCATGTCATCCGCGTAACACTTCAATCAGCTAGAAATTATATATTCTCAGGAAGACATTACATTACTTTCTCTCTTTTCCTCTCTCCGGCACTTTCCTCTCGCTTTCTGCAATTGGGCGATACACTTAAATATGTCAATCCTGCTAATCCGTTCTTCGAAAATCACCGCTCGTCTGTTTTATTAAAAAAACAACCAAAGGGCTTCACATTATATGTGCTGAGTTGTTTATGGTAGCGAACAATAGAAGAGCGCACCAGATGACTGTAATGACGATGATGATGATGATAGATCAGCTTGAATAGTCAGCTCTCCTGGTTAGCGGAATTAAATGTCAATTGAAACGCTTCTCTGCGATGTTAATTCGCAGACAGTTTTAGTTTTTTTTCTCGTATGCAAAAGGCTTGTATTGAGTGCATTTCCTCGAGTTACATTCCAGTTCGCACAAGACATACGTGTGTGCATGTTATGTAATCCTCGCAATCCTTCACCTGACGATGAGTGAAAGTCTTTTCGTCGTCTCTCTGTTTCGCCCGAAAGGCGAGCAACTCGAAACTCGCTCTTCACCATCATTTCCCGGCTTAATTTCGTATCGAATCGGCTTAATTTTACATGCATTAAGCCATTGACCAATATTATTAATGATTCATCCACTATTATGGATGTGTGTTGTCAGAGCGAAACAGAAACGATTTAGCATGACAATGCCAGAACCAAATGTGGATTACGAAGAGACTCATTCAGTTTTGCCCCCCTGGATCAAGTCGGCGAACATTTTTAGCGCTTTTCTTTGTTTCGTGTAACCATTTTCTTTTCGTACAGACGATAACCGCTGATAATCGAGCTCGATAGGGGTCATGATACGCGGATTATAACAGCGAACTGGCCTGGTCCGCAATCAGAGATTCCAGTTCCGTGACTGGCAACGAAACGAAAGTGCGATTAACGAAAATTATCTTAATGAAAATTAATATTCCACACAATTTCGAGTGCATCGTAATGAATTTAGATTGCTAAATTTGCACCTGAAAATGCGACAGTTAAAATTAGTTACTGACACGAAACAATTGATATTGTTTCCGCAAAACAAGTCGCGCATCGCGCTAAGTTCAAAGGTATGCAATTGGGAATTTAAGGAATTTAAGTGCATGACTGGAAAGACTCGCTTTTTACGAGCAAACAGAACGGAGATGGTCAGTCACGAGACGAGGTAAGATGAGACACGTTCGAAGTTCGAACCGATCTGATAGAACCCGAAAACCTGAACCGATCGTCACACGGACAACATGGAAGCGCGTTAAAGAGACGCTCCAATTGTTCGAATAGCAATTCGCACTCGAAATTCTCTCACGATCACAGTGAAGGGCCGTCATCAGAATAATGAACATTGCAGGAATCAATTCACGAGCTAACTCAGCGCAGCGGCACACTTGAAGATGCCAATTTGAAGCGCTATTAGATCGCTGAAGCACTGACGAAGAAATGTTGACCATGGCGCGCCATGTTCACTTGTGCGCCGATCAGGAAGATACTGGAAGTAATGATGCGACATTAACTCATTACCATATCTCGGTCATATACGTGTAAAATAAAACGCTTCCGACTAATTTTTTCTGCTCGCCGGTGCGAATTAAAACACATATAGTCAGGTGTGAAGTTGGAATGGTTAGAAGCGCGTTCAAATCGCTGTCGCATCATTACTTATGTGACTGATAACTCAGGGAAAAGGGTATCAATTTGCAAACAGTTACAGACAAAAGCCAAGCGCTACTTACCTATAGTGCTTTACTTCTGTCATTGTGTTGTTGGCGCCATTTCATAATTATTTTTATTATTAACTTAATAGTGTTATGGTACGAGCATATGAAGTACAAGTACTTGTATATTTAATTTATGTCACATCCTTGAATACGCACAAACATCGGACTGTGTATGAATAGAGGTGAGAGAAATTCCATTAAGAATTCAATTTATGTTTCAATTCAATCACAATCACTCACAATAGCAGTATGAGTTCTGGTCACACACTCGCACATTGTTCTGTTTCCCCGTATTTACGAATTTGCCCAATGATTTGATTTATTGAGAGAATTTCGAATTGGAATGCGAAGTTGTTTCGAGACCATACGACCAGAGGATAAATTTTTAAATTCGTTTTCCTGACAGGGTCAAGAAGTTGATGACTGCGGTAACACAATTTGTGGCGGATTTGGCTTGATTTTGGTTTCTGTGCTCAGCTTCTGTGTGTGAATTCATGGCTGGCTGAAGAAATGCAAATGACCGGTTAAGTAGCACTTCACTGACTGCACAATCGTAATGGCATCTCTACGATTCTAGTTACCAGTCATTGGTTGATTACAGCCTTGAGCATAATCTCGATGCCGCCGCGATAGTGATCTAATTGTATCGTTGTTTATTTAAGTGCATGTCGTCTCTTAATCGTTTCTCAGCACACGACCTCCACAGTCTCTTACACTGTCAACGAGATGCCAGGGGACGTGCATTCAATGATCACCATTGGCGATGTTATTTCTAGATGATTTTGCATCAACACGAATATTATTAAGCTAAATTAAACACAGAAATGAAGCTCCGTACTTTGGGAGTGAAATGTGATTTCTTGTGGGAGCGAAGAAGCATCGAAATTTCAGCTGATTACAATTGAATTACGCATTCGTGGCCATGAGTTCGAGACTAGTAAATGGATGAAATTTGCGCACCGAGAATTGAACGACCTGCAGTACTACCATTAGCAGATTATTACTAGCAGCGAAAATAGCGATGCATAAATTGGAATGCGACTCGCAAGTCGTTGTATTCCGTTCCGCAATCGCATCTCAGTAGCAATTAGATTCGCGAAAAGTGGCATACACTCGTCGATTGACATTGAAATTGCGTTGTCGTTTCTTCACGCTGCATATTTGATGCTAGCTTGACGAAGACGAAACAACGACGAGCCTCTTCCTTGTTGTCGAAGCAGTTCACAAATTGTTTGTCCGGGGACGGGACGTCTAATCTTTTTCTACACAGACGTGGCTTCAATTTGCCACCACTGCCTGGCTGGCTTGCTTTTTGCTGTGCTCGTTTCGTTCTCTGACCCGTTTCAATGGCAACTTAGCGTTCGCAGTGCGGCAACCACCGGAATGATTCCATCGATAATCTGCGTTTAAAGCTATTCACAGACCGTCGCACGCCGCATGAGGCCAACGCGGCTATTTATGGCACGATCATTATTAATCAATCATCGTATTTATCCTGAATTGATCTCTCTCGGTGAGAGATCGCTGCTCGATCGTCGTAATCCAGGACCTATTGGCAAGCGCCGAAGAAACGATGGTGCACGAATATGAGTGATGCTCGGAAATGGACATGACGATGCCAAGAAGTTGGGCTTTATGAAGACCCATCACCTTGTTCGTGCTGAATCGTTTATCCTTGCAATATGCCACGGCGTCAGGAACCTTGCTGTGTTCCAAGCCGGTATTTTACGCGTTTTCGGTCTGTTAATCAAGCAGTTATCTACAATACTTTGGCGAGCTCTTAAAGTGCCGTTCACGAATTGAAATCATCACCTGACCAGTTGTCAGGCAGGCCGATCATCGACACACAATGAGCACTCTATGCAGTGCGACAAATAATGAGATCGAGACTCGTCGTGAATACAAACAATGAAGGTGTCACAGAGACTCAACAACTGCAGCGTAAAAATTGACGATGAAAGCGAAATTGCTCCTTTTCTGTCTCGGTAATTCAGCGACATATGACAGACGTTGCTGTTCAAAGTACTCACATACCGAGAAGAGAACAACAATGCGAGCCATTGTCAAGTTTATCTATCAGATCAACCTGAAACTGATTGTAACGAGCTTTGTTCGCCTTATCGGCAGCTATCACAGCAATTGAATTACAGAACACACAGTTCGGTGTTAGATCCATAATGTCGGCTCCTGTTTCCTGTTCGATGGCGAGGTATCATTTTGGAAAACTGAGAGAGAGAGAACCAGAAACAGAGTATCTACGTAGGTGCGGCACATTTGAGAATAAATCGCGTCCCCATCTCATTCAAAAGTAAATTGCCCACCAAATGAATGCTTTATTACGAAACAATGCGAATGCCTGAAATGTTTTACTCGAAATAAGTGCGCCATTTTCAAGCCAGCGCGGTCCAAATGACAATGAGAGTGGTCTGGTCTCGTTTGGA
Organism: Osperalycus tenerphagus; assembly: GCA_022876805.1. NCBI lineage: Eukaryota > Metazoa > Arthropoda > Arachnida > Sarcoptiformes > Nematalycidae > Osperalycus > Osperalycus tenerphagus. The sequence goes on along the minus strand of JAGGCA010002316.1, from coordinate 79,373 downwards.
ATGCTTTAATTCGCAATTGTGTGCATTATATGACGCTGGTACCATTTTGCTGAACTCTCTAAGGGAATCGAGACATTGCACACGTCAAATTTAGGTGTCTTTTCGAGACATTCACTCAAATTCTTGAGTCTATTTCTTGTGTTTCGCGTATCACATTTCGATTCCTTTGTAATCGTCATCGCGATTGCAACATTTAATCGTGTGTTTTGTGTCTTTTCTTTAATGTCAATTAGGCTATTGTGTCAATACCCTTGGCGCCAAGCCTGGGCAGATCCGCGAAAAACAATGAGAAAGCGAGCATCGCCAAATATTATAACTTATAATACTTGGCGTGTGTTAAAATTTATAACACACCTTCTAATTGTATTTGTCTTTTCTGTTTCTTCTTCCTGCTCATATGTGTAATACAGTTTGTAGGTTTTATCCAATTGGCGAGAACAGGAGGTTCGAGAGAGTTGTCGAGAATATACCCGTCGGTAAGTCTAATGATAAGTCCACTAATGATTTCACCAGCTGATCCATTAGTGATCTAAAATAATCACACACTTAACACCTTGTGCTCCTTAATCACCCATCTATATTAGGCAATCAAGTTTTTCGGGTCGAGGTGCATCCGAGAGCCGAGTTCAGATTGGAAGCAGTCGACAATAGCTTAAGCGATATAAATTATTTTAAATATGAAGAAATTGATGACAAAACGGTTGCCATAAAACTTGCTCACTCATTAGAAGACCTCGTTGATAGGGTAAGTATTGAACGAAAACGAGAAAAGCGAGAGATAGTTAATTAGCTCAGAACTCGTATTTAATTACTGGTATTTGAACAAAATGCGGATGGAAATTGGTGGCGAATTTGTAATGCATTTCTGATTTCGCTGTCTCTCCTCTTCCTCTTTCGCACAAATATAGCGAGAACCTCAAAGTGTACTGAAATTCAAGTTAACATGCAAAGGATCGAGTGGCACGGTAAGTTTTCGAGAGAGCATGTAATGTAATGTAACGTAATGTAATCTTGGGCCATGATAAAATAATTTTTTTGTCACTTATTCCACTTGCAACCAGCACGCGCACCTGTATATTTGATTCGCGTATCGCATAAAAAATTAGATTTCTCTCTAAATTTAGGACTTCTTAGGACTTCTTAGGACTTGTTTGTCGTTCAGTGTCGCAGCGATTCTAAATTTTGTTTGTTTGGAGAAACACCCTTTTGAAACAGAAACACGACACAATAAGGCCAACTAGGGCCAAAACGTTTTCTATCAACTGTTTAGTTTATGGCTTCGTACCACAATGAGAATGATCATTTTATGTGCCTTTTTGCTCCATTTCCAGGAAGAAGCGTTTCTCCCGGTTACAGTCTATGTGCAAGGTAACAGTCATTCGCTTGTTATCCGAACAATTTATCACCGAATTAAGCAATCAAACACTGTTTTCGCCGCGCATTCGGGCCGCGATTGCTATTTGGCGGGCCCTCAGAGAACCGCTTCAGTAGCGACGCAACTCCGCCGTGCTACATGTTCAGCGCCAATAGTTTCCCAAATGATATCATCTTACGATTAATCTTCAATTACGCACTTACAATGTCATAAATATCTGAATCATGATCTTCATTTTGATGTCATCTGATTAATTGCCGTCTATTTCAAATCAGACATCAACGATCATGCCCCGGAATTTCAGAACGTCCCCTACTTTTTGGAAGTTGATGAGGTAGGTCTGTCACATTTGAGTGTACATCAAACAAGACACGATGACGGCCTGTTGTCTGATTTCAGCTGACACCAGTCGGCTTGACTGTCTTTCGAGGCATTCATGCAGTGGACCGAGACAAGCCCAACACTGCCAATTCCGATATCACGTATTCGATCGTGGTAAGTATGAAGACATCACGAGACGCAGCTGACAGCTTCCGATTCTACCCGTCATCTCTGGTCTGCTATTTCAGGGTGGTAATGAGAACGGATCTTTCATACTGAGCGATCCGATAGAAGGCATTTTGGTCATTAATAAGCCCCTCGATTATGACCATGGCATTCGAGAATTTAAGATCCAGATACAGGCGTCGGTGAGCAAAGCAGAATGAAATAATTTGCATAATCTCATGCAAAGTGCTCATTGAATTTGAATCCAATGAATTGTGCATTGCACAGGATCACGGAACACCCGTCAGTTTGAGTCAAGTCACCACCATGACAATACGTGTTAAGGTGAGCAGCAACGACAATCAACCTTTTTGCTTTCATTCATGTTCTATTTTGCTCGGGACCCGCCGCTCGTTTGTAGGACTCCGACGATCAAAATCCTGTCTTCACACAAGAAGTGAGTTGAGCAGACTTCAAATGGAAAGTTCATCAACATAACGGTACGATTTTTTGACAGATTTATACCGCGAGTGTTTCCGAGGCCGGAAAAATAACGGTACGTTGTACATACCTACCTAGGCGTTCTGGTAACACTACTTTGACCACTCAATGCTAATTGAAGCCGGCAATTTGCAGTGCACCCCAAATTAAGTGCACAAATGCCAAATGCATGACTGATATTAGCTGGTTACATTTTAAACCCACCTCATTAACAAGGCAAATTAGCGAAAAACAGCGTGCCCTAAAACGACGTCAGCATAACTGATTAAAGCACAATGCCATGAACGAGGCGATTGTATTATTGAAATAACGTCGAGATTATGAGAATGATGATTGAAAAGCGTTAGCATCAAACACCAACGCATCAGAATTTGGTATGCAGACACACAAAAGATGAGAATCAAAGTCAGACCTCTTTAAAGGTCTCTTGTTGGAGAGGAGAACAAAGTTAATAATTTTTTGGTCTCACACATAACAAGCAGTTGTTTGCTCGTTTTTCTTTCTCTCCCAAATCTCTGCTCCAGGCTTTTTTCTTTCGGCATTTCTGTGTTCTCCAAATTATTATTACAGCTATTCTGATTAGATTTTAATTCAGCTGCTTTGTTCGCCTAGCCTCCTCCCTAAGTTTACTATCGATGTTCAAAACGATCAGATGGATGTCTATATTTGGGACTCTTGTTTAGTTTCCTTTTTGCTCAAGGCGCCATTTATCAATGTTTAATCGCAATTAGCTTTAGCGAGTAAGTGGAGAGAAAAGTGTGCATAAATAACAATAACTGACCGAGCAGGAGACTGTTATTAATGGCACACTCAGATTTGTCCGGGACGCAAATTCTTGCCGAGTTTGTTCCCGATCACTGTGAATGTGGAACCCGTAAATAGTCACTTCGGCATCGCTGTGATATAAGGGAAATAATGCTTTCTGTTAGCACACAATCGCTAACATCACGTACAAAAATGCTGACACGTCTTGTATTTACTTGTATGTATTCCTGTCCTTACATTTTCTTTGTGACCTACACACATGAGGAATATTGAACATTGTTAATGATGGCAGAGAGGTAGAGACAGAGCAAGTATCGCAATGAGCAGGGCAGCGAAAAACCAGAAATGTTGTTTGTGAGTACATAAATCAGCTTCTAATGAGTCGCGTTCATTTGCATTATAGGGTCACAGGATACATGAAAAAATCGTGGTTCAACCTGCCATACACGCTTTCGACTTAGACACGGGCATCAACGCCAGGTTGCGGTACAACATCATACTGGGTAGGTACTACAACATGCCATCATTTACCTTTTTTAATGAAAAATTTCTTGCCCTCTTATTTTCAACTCACTCTCGGTTCCTTCCCTTCTCTTCCTTGTACCGATCATTCATCCTTTCACGTCACCATTCTGAATGTACACGCAGGCAACGAAGGTGGCTTCTTCGAAATGAATACACAAACTGGAGAACTGTTTCTGGTTCGCGAAATTGATCTCGAAAGTCTGCCTAACTCGGTGCTCAGTCTGCAGATCCAGGTAAGAGAGAACGAACAAATTCCGAGCATTTGTGATACACAGACGCAAGTGCGAAATACATGACGACTAACGACTTATTGGGTCGATTGAGAACCGGTTGATCATCATGTAATAATAATTAAAGTTTAAAAGATTTCACTGACAACGGAAGCTTCCTTGAGCTAACTCGTTAGTGAAGAGATTCTCAGATTGAAAATCATACTGCAGGTTCGTTCACAATTCATCTTTTGAGCCAATCCTTCATTTAACATCTGACGGACCGATAATTGATTCATTCAATCACACATTGAATAATGGCCACTCAGCATTGTTATACCGGAGAACTAATAAGATGGAGAGGTGCCTAGACAATGGGAACAGTGTAAAAAGGTGGTATAATGAGTGAGCTGGGACTCAAATTGAGAAATACTTTCGGCAAATTGCTGTAGCAAATACTTATCAGCACTTAAATACATGTTAGTAAGTAAGAACCTGTGTAACGTGTCGGTATATGCAGTTTTAGAGGATAATCAAATATTTAACGTGATTTGGATGAAAGAAATGAGTTGGAGATTAGTGCAAATACTGTAGACTTGTTGTTATCATTAGATAGCCATGACTAGGACCACGGTTGCAAGGAATCATTCGCGTGCTTTTCTTTTGAGGACAACCGCTGCCTGAAGAAATATCGTCGTCAAAACGATTTACATAAAAAGCCAGCATTTCACATTTCCGTATTTTGCATCGTTACACGCGCGCTTAATGGGCGTCTTTCTCTGTTTTTTTCGTTACTTAAATCTATCATATATTTACAGGCAAGCCAAGTTGACAACCCTTTGCGACAAGCTATTGCCCGGGTTGACATTTCTGTAAGATTATGAACTCGATTGCGAGTGGCGATCATTTTACAAACTCTCTCATTTTTTACTCGATTTAGATCCGCGATGTAAATGATAATACACCAGAAGTGAGTGTTTTACCTTCAAACTGATTTTGGCCCACATTTTTCACGTTTTGCTGACATTTACATTTGTTTCATCCAAGTTCGAATACGACATGTACAATATCACTGTCATGGAAAATCTGCCTCCCGGGTTTACCGGTAAGATTCTTTTTTCATCGGACATGAGAAGATTATCGGCGGAGCTTTTTTTGCAAAAAAAATTTAGATGTAACAGGCATTAATGTGTTTTGCGCCAAACCAAGACACTAATTATGGTTGACTAACTACTTGTTATTTGACTACAGTTCTTCAAGTATTCGCCATCGATCGGGACAAGGGCGAGAATGCGGAGTTCAAATACGTTCTGCACGACGATTCTGGAGCGTTCAAGGTAATGGTCGTACTTTATTTAACCAGCTCTATCTAACTCACGATGAATGCGTTTTTATGTATTAATCTCTTAATACATTAACCCCTGTACCATTAAAATGTTGAAGATCGACCCGAATACCGGGTGGATAAGCGTGAAAGACCCGAGCAAGCTGGACCGGGAAAGCAAGGAAAAGATTATCATGCAAGTGTCCACCGTCGAGCGCAAACCGAATGTTAATCCAGACGCAACCAAACAAAGAAGTGGAACAACGACGATCGAGGTGAGCAGTCTGTTTACGCAATTCTATCACAGAAACTGCAAACCCATTACGAAATCGGAGACAACAATTAACAGCAATTCACTAAAATCGTCCATCGATTTGTTCCAATTGCTCTCGAACAGATAAATCTCCTCGACGCGAACGACAACAACCCGGAATTTTTCCCTTCCAATTTATACACATTCAGCGTCCTCGAGACAGCTCCTTCCGGGACAGTGGCCGGCTCGGTCTTCGCGCACGACGAAGACTTGGGTGACAACGGAAAAGTAGTTTACATCAAGCAGAACGATTCCATAAGTCAGAATGTGCCATTCGATATTCATTCTCACAACGGGTCCATCTACGTGCTCGACTCATTCACCAAACTAGCCCGGAAGTCAGAATATTACACCTTTTTCGTTAAGGCGACCGACTCGGCGCGAATCTACTTCGAGCGCCGAAGTGCAGTTGCAGTCATTCGGATCAACGTGACAGATATCAATAATTCTGTTCCCGAATTTATCGGGGCTCCATTTGAAGCATATGTCGGTGAGTTTTGCGCCAATTTTGCGTGTTTCTGGTACGTTGTTTTCGCATAATTTTGACGAGCTTGTTTATGCAATTGCCAGGCGAATCATTGCCAGAAGGAAGTTATGTAACACAGATCACGGCTCGTGATGATGACGCTGTGAATGATGTGCTGGAGTACTCGATTGTGGCTGGAAATGACGAGAAATTGTTCTTCATCGATTCCAAGACGGGGAAAATTTATACGGCGGCCGTTCTCGATTACGAACGCAAACAGAGCTATGATTTATTGGTGCAAGTTTCCGACGGCATCAATACGGCTGTCGCTCCGATCTTAGTCAATGGTAAGAAGAGGGCATCGCGCGAGCCCATCAAATGATTGCTTTATAATGGAAATACTTCATTCGGGAATCCTTATTGCCAAAATATGCGCGGGCAAGCAACTTCACTAATTGCGTAAAACCAACAAACGATGTCGATTACTGAAGTCAAGGGTCATTTATCAGCGCCGCTTTTGCCAGTTAATTGCCTCAATTCTGATTTGGTTTTGTTCATGTTTGATTTCATATTCGCCTCGCTCCGTTCTTGATGTTCAAACGGATAATTGAGTCTTGAACTTCTAAAAAGGTTTTTGACAATAATTAACTTCGTTCTTCTTGTTCATCTTCCCGCTCCCAATAACTGCTATCGCCAGTCGTCGACATCAACGATCAGTCTCCGGTATTTGCACACAATTTCTACAATTTCTCTGTGGTCGAAGAAATGGTCGCCAATGTTACAGTGGGCTCTGTGCTGGCACTCGATAGGGACTCTGGTAAAAACGCTCACTTGAAATACAGTATAGTTGGTGATCACGCCAACGATGCCTTTGTCATCGAGCCATTCGCCGGCGTGATCAGAACGAGGCGAAGGCTAGACCGTGAAAGTGAAGCGAACATCGATTTCGTTGTCGTGGCTTTTGATGGAGGCATTCCGCAGTTGACCGGGACCACAAACATCCGAGTGAAGATCGAGGTGAGGCGATGTTAAGTCGCAATATTGTGGGTTATTCTAACGAATTTCTGCACCGAAAGGATATAAATGACAACCCGCCCTTCTTTGAGCAAGACACCTACGAAGTTGAAGTGCCTGAAGAGGCCGAGCCTCCAGTCGACATATTTCAGATGAAAGCGCACGACAGGGACGCGGGCGACAACGCTGTCATCAAGTACCTAATCCTGGCTGGAAACGAGGACAATCTATTCAACATCGATGCTGACACGGGAATTCTGTCAACGAGCAGCGAACTCAATTACGAAGAGAAGACGCAATACGTGTTGCATATCGCTGCACGCAATTTGCGAGCCTTCCAAGGGCCACACGCCAAATCAATTATCAATCCCGCTGTGCAAATGATATTGAAAGTTCGAGACATCAATGATGAACTTGTGGTATTCGATCGGCAGTCTTACCACTTCCAGATCTTCGAGAACACGCCACGCACGACGACAGTCGGTTTTATCAACGCCACGAACCCGCAGCGCTCTTCCAACGAGCAGGATATCGTCTATTGGGTCGAAGATGGCAAGAGTAGGAATGACAGGAATCGCAAGTTCTGGATTAACGAGAAGACGGGCGAATTGGTTTTGATGGACACTGTTGATCGGGATGAACCTGTAAATGAACACTCCTTCAAGTTGCAAGTTTTTGCACGAGATCGACTTTCCATTAATCCGTTCAATACGAGTGTGCCTGTCGTGATCACGGGTAAGTTCCGCACGTGTGTTTTCACTTCTACGATCGCAGTGTGCTGTCTGAGATAGTGGATTGTGGTAAATCGAGTACTTGCAATAGTTAGATGAAAGGGCGATTAAGCAAATTGACAGTGACAATGAACTGCTGAGCGTGAACTTAAGGAAGTTTCAGAGTTTCAATACAAATTTTTACTTTCTGGATGTTTCTGAATCCCTTAAAATCAGATGTCACTTACTTACTCCTCTTGTCTCTTTTTCGTTCAACTCATTGGTTAAAATTAGTTCTCGACGTCAATGACAATTCGCCAACATTCGATGAAACGCGATACGCCTTGGAGATGCCTGAAAACCTTCCACCAGGAACGACGATTCCTGCATTCTTCAAAGTTAGCGATCTCGATTCGGGGCCGAACGGCAAGATTGTGTTGTACCACTTGAATGGAACAGCGGCAGAATTGCAGAGTTTCTCCATCAACAACGTAACGGGAACAATCACACTTATGTCAGGACTCGATTACGAGAGACAAAACAGTCACAAGTTTACCATTTACGCAGTTGACGGTGGCAACCCGCCACATATCGGCTCAGCAGAGGTTGTCATTCAAGTGTCGAATATCAACGAGTATTCACCAAAGTTTGTGGGACTACCTTACGAGGTAAAATCAGTAGTAAACTGAAGCGACGACTCTGTTGTATTCACGCATTAAATTACTCGTAAGCAGTTCTGGGTCCAGGAGAATGCCGCTGAAGGCACCAATATCGGACAGGTCAAAGCTGTCGACGATGATGGCAACAATATCAGGTACAGCATGTCCGATGGCGATACGGATTTCTTCTACATCGAAGACGACAGTGGACGAATATTCGTCCGCAAGCCGCTCATAGCTCGCACTCAATACACTTTCATCGCACGAGCGACCGACGATGGTCAACCACAAAATTACAGTCTCGGTGTCCAGGTTATTGTCAGAGTGAGAGAGACGAACGACTTCCCGCCTATTTTCACATCAAACAACTATCACGGCACCGTTGTTGAGAAGAAGGAAAGCGATAAAGTAATTGTTAAAGTTGAGGCTATCGACAAGGATCTACAGAACAATACAATCACCTACTCGCTCGTGAGTGGCAATGAGGAGGGCGTCTTTATTATTGACCGACTGGCTGGTGAGATCAGGATCATTCCCGGACATGGACGTCTAATAGATTTTGATCATCGCAAGCAATACGCGTTGCTGGTGCAAGCCACCGACAGTCACGAGACACCGCTCTATGGTCTGACGATGGTCGTTATCGATGTCCAAGGTGAACATCCAAGACCCATGTGAAAATGCTGCGAACTTGTCGCTCATTCTTCTGTTTTTGACAGATACCAACGATCTTCCTCCTGTGTTCTCGAAAACCGCTTACTCGACATCACTTTCAGAGAGCACTCCTGTTGGAAATTGTTTCTTAAAAGTCGAAGCAGATTCAAGAGATTCTGTCGATAGGATAGATTACCTAATATCAAGCAACAAGGATCATGATGCGTTCGAGGTGAACCAGAAGACTGGCGAAATCTGCACCAAGGCTCCTCTAGATCGCGAAAAGCGTGACAAATACGAGTTTTCAGTGATCGCTACCGATGGAAAATTTGAAGTTCAAGCTCCCGTTATCATCCAAGTTCTTGATGTATGCTCAATTTCGATGTCTCTCAGCTATCGATCACTTACCTTTTCCAATATTGTCCTGTAGGAAAACGATAATTCACCAAAATTCGAGCTCGACAATTACATCATATCGATTCCTTACGATGCACCTCCTGGTCGATCAGTCATCCAAGTGCAAGCTCACGATCCTGACGCAGCAAATAATGGCGATGTAACCTACTGGATAAAGAACACTCACGGCATGTTTGAAATCGATGCCAAAACGGGTCTCGTTAGGTGGGTAATAAGTTATTAGTAATAACTTTCTGATATAAATGACATCTAACCATAAGTCGTGTTCGTCGTCTCGTTAGATTGGTTGCCAAACTACCGAGTGATCAGAACGCTACCTTCGAAATGGAAATATTTGCCCAAGATCACGGAGTTTCGCCTAATATTGGCAAAGCTCATCTGGTTGTGAGAGCATCGAACACTCAAAACCATGCACCCCGGTTCGAGAAATTCGCTTACATGATTGCAGTGGATGAGAATCTTTCTGGAATTCCTCTTCTTCAAGTACATGGTAAGTGCGAGATGTTTAATAGTGGAACAGAAATAACTTGGAGAAATCTGTTTGCTTATCCAGCACACGATGCCGATCCCGGCAAAGCTGGAAAAGTAATTTATCGAATTGTTAAGGCGACCAAACGAAACACGTTTAGAATTGACAAGCACAGTGGCCGCATTGTTTTAGAAGCTCCCTTGGATTATGAAGAGGCAAAGAATTTGGAAATTGTGGTTGAAGCCAGAGATGAAGCCAAAGACCCTCAATACGCGACAACAGTCGTGCAAGTAACAGGTTTGTCTTACCATCGAATATTATATTATTTCATCATTTCTTATCATCCAATATTTTATTATTTCACCATTTCATTCTAGTCAACGATGTCAATGATCACGCACCACAGATACTGTCTGTTCCGCGAGTCCTCAGGGTACCACTGTCAACGACACCGAACACTGAAGTCATCTACACGGTTGAAGCTGTTGATGCAGACAGCAGTCGAAATGGAAACAACGAGATCACGTTCAAAATCGAGCCACCGAGTTCTTTCTTCGGGATTCATCCATCAACTGGACAGTTAGTCGCAACTCAGCAACTCGTTCAACTCAGGGAATCTCTGACTATCGTGGCAACCGATAAGTCGGTGACGAATCCGTTGTCAAGTAGAGCGAATTTGAATGTGGAAGTGTACAGAGACAGCATCGAAGACCCATATCCTGTGTTCACGTCAGCCCAGTACTTCGTTCAAAGTGATTCTCCATTAGAACCAGGAGCGACAGTTTTGGTGCCGCGCGCAACAATTCCGAACGGCGGCAAAGTTTGGTACAACATAACCAGCGTCAATCCGAGTCTCACCATTAAGCGATTCAGCATCGACCATCAAACTGGCAGGATATCGACTACTTCAAGACTCGATCCGAATGATCACGATAAGAATGTGTACCACTTTATCGTGACGGCGCACAATATGCGCGAATCGCTGCTCTCGGCCGAGGCTGGTGTCGTGGTCAGATTGCTCGATGTTAACCGGTGTCCAAAATTCCCGTTTGGCGAATACTACGCGTCCGTAGAAGAAAATTCGGAGTCGGATACACTGGTCTTGCCAGATCTCTTGATCGAAGACATGGAGAAGTTTGCCGGCCAAAAGCTCGCTTACCAGATAACGGAAGATAATTCCAACGACAATTTCTACATTGACGTTCATGCTGGTGCAGGGAAGCCTGCGAACGTGTCGTTACGTATCAAAAAGCCTCTGGATAGAGATTCCATGCCAAAGTTCTTGCAAGGAATATACACACTGACGATCACCTCAAGTAACCACAGATGTGCCTCAAGCACCAGAGTTAAGATTCTGGTAAGTTAGGATATTAACCTCTCCTTGAGCTGGAAATTTTCCTGATTCTTCATTCTAAATTCGCCTTTTATTTCATTGTCTTTTAGGTAATCGATGCCAATGATAATAATCCAGTTTTCGCACAAAACGATTATATCGTCGAACTGAAAGAAAATACCCCGATTGGTCAGGTAGTGACCCAACTGACAGCAACAGACAAGGACGAGATTGACGAGGAGAAATTGAGATACCATATCGTAGAAGGAAATGGAGACGAAATGTTCGACATGGAGGTGAAAACGGGAGTCATCTCAGTTAAAATAATTCCTGATCGAGAGAAGTCGCCGGCATATGTTCTGCGGGTCGTCGCCATCGACAGTGCGAACAACACTGGCTGGACGAATGTGCATGTTGTGGTAAGTCTCATTTGACGAAGACACTTGAAACCAACTTGTGGGGATAGGACAAGACATGATACCACGCCAATCGTTTCTCTACTTCTATAGATCCTTGATGAAAATGATTGGACACCCACTTTCCTCAATGAAACTTTCATAATGAACGTTACTGAAGGTCCAACGAGTATTGGAACTCGCATTCGATTGCCAGTTGTCGACTACGATGATGGTGTGAATCGGCAAATGGAAGTTTATATCGTCGACGGGAATGCTGGTGGCGAGTTCAGACTAGATGTCGATGAAGGGTAAGTTAAATTGAATTGATGGCGTGCTTAAACTAAAGAAGAATCCGTCGTTGCACATTTTAGCGGACCTCTTCTAACTATAATTTCGGAACTTGATCGCGAAAAGTACAACGTGCCCGACACAGCGCTTCATTTAGTTTTCGTTGCTGCCAAAGACCGAGGAACGCCGCCGAGAATTGGCCGGACGACTGTTGCAATATTCATCAACGATATCAATGATTCGCCGCCTAAATTTGAACGCGACACGTACTACGAATTCATGAACGAGAACGCACCAGTTGGCACCATCGTTTCCAACATCAAAGCGACCGACAGCGACTCGGCGGCTAATACGAATCTCGTCTATGCATTTGCCAAGAATACTGCAAATGGTAACTTGTTCAATCTTTAATTTAATTACAATAATTAATTACTTGCATCTGTCAGTGCCGTTTATGATCGATCCAATGACTGGTGTGGTGAACGTTTCCCGCCCTCTTGACATATCTGAAAATCAACAGTACTTAATTACTGTTGAAGTGTTTGACGGCTCGTGGAAAACAACAGTGAGATCTATCAATAGTTTTTCTCACGGTCATCATTCATGTCTTCTGCCTCTATTTTAGACTTCGTTGAAAGTATTTATTAACGAAGCCGAAGACAGAGACCCGAGATTCGATCAGTTGCATTACCGATTTGCCGTTCGTGAAAATCAACCCGGAATTATGGTTGGAAGAGTCGAGCTGAAACCGAGACAGTCGCGCGTTAATTCCCTCATGAGATATACCATCGTCAATACGGAAATGAAGAATTTATTTAATATCACTCCGGTATGGAACTGACATCACTTTCTCTCTTTTCCTATGATATACTGTTGTATCTCATCGTTAGGAAGGAGAAATATACACGAAACGAGGGTTAGATCGCGAGAAACGAAGTCAATACGTGTTCACGGTGATGTTGGAGGAGAAACGACCGACCACCAAAATCGTGAGGCCTTCTCTTTGTCTTGTCTGGTCTTCTCACTTCCGTGTATCTGATTTTGTGACTAGACTGTGAGCGAAGTCATCGTCGACGTGCTCGATCTGAACGACGAGATCCCGACATTTCAACACGTTTATAGTGGGCATATCAAAGAAAACTCGCCACCAGGAACTTCAGTAACAGTCACACCTGCGGCTATACAAGCAACCGATAACGACGTCGGAAATAATTCGCTGATCCATTACCTGCTGAGTGGCGAAGGAAGTGACAGGTTTACGATACTCGATTCGGGAACCGTTGTGTTCACTCCGTCAGATGCGTCCCAAGTTCTTGACAGGGAACAGAAAAGCAAATATGATTTGCAGGTGACTGCCATCGACTCGGGAAATCTCAGCTCTACCACTTCACTGGCGTAAGTTAGAAGCTTCCCACTGCCAGTCATGTAGATGAATTATTTAAACTACTTGATCATTCCTACTTAATTTCTCATACCAGCATTGTGATCGACGATGAGAACGACAACGCACCTCTTTTCGAGCACGGGCCACTGTTTGTCCTACTACCAGAAACTGCAAAGCCGGGATCTAAAGTTGTGGCAGTGAAGGCTATCGATATTGATGAGAAAGGTCCTAATTCGAAAATTCAATATTACATCACGTCGGGTGGCAAAGGCGATATCAGAATCGATAAGAGTACTGGCGAAATATTTGTCGTTGGAACTCTGCAACCTGCGACCGTCCACATTTTAAACATATCTGCCGTTGATAGTGGTGGTCTTGCCGCAAGAACCGTGGTCAATGGTATGGCGACACAATATTTAGTAATGAACATCATAAGTATAACGTATTTATTAAATTTCAAGTATCTGTGGTGGACGTGAACAACCATAAACCGACATTTGATCAGCCTCACTACCAATTCATCGTAACTGAAGGCAACTATAACAAAGAGCGCCTGAAGCTGGGAGTTCTGCGTGCCAAAGATGAAGATATCGGCATGAACGGTGTCGTAGAATACGCCATACTCAACAACGTCGCTGCCGGTCTGTATCATCAGTCAAATGCGGTTTTCATATCGACACACTTCAAGTGTTCGACATAATCTATCACACAACTAAAGACTCTACAAATGCACGCAATCTGCGATCTGTTCGATATCTAAGAAATTTCATATATGGAGAAAGTCTTTCGTGTCAAGGATACGACTTATTTCGAGAAGCCGGAAGAGAAAAAATAACAGTGGTGAGGCGACATAGCGCGCGACGCAAAAAAAGTACTTAGTTAGATATCGTAATGGTTATTTTTTGACATCGGCCATCAGTTTTGCAGACGATGCGAATCAAGAGTAAAAATGAGAGTGGAGTAAGATTGACACTCTCGAGTCGAGAGCAGATTGTTTTGAATACGGCTGAAAAGTAGGTCAATGGTCAATATCGTTGGAGTAGAAACACGAGTTGTGCATGCAAGGCGAGATGTGATGTGTGCCATTTTCATATTTTGGTCCACTTGGCAAGACGACGATGACGATGATTTTCGTGTCATGTCGCCGAATTGATCACCTCCCTCACTCACTCGCTTTTGATCTTTTCGCAGACTTGCCATTCTCAATCGATGTTCATACTGGCGAGTTGTTCGCCAAGGGAATGATCGATCGCGAATCGAAAGAGAACTACAATTTCCAAGTGACGGTAAACAATTAGATTGCGAGTCTCAGCACTGTGCGAGTCTGTCTCACTTGAGTTTTCTATTGTATTGTCCATCAAACTGTTAGGCACTCGACGCCGGTGATCCACCTCACAACTCGAGCGCTGAAGTGACAATCAAAGTGAAAGATATAAATGATGAGCGGCCCAGAGTAAGATTTCCAGCACTGTCCATCTGTTATTGAAAAACGTCACACGTGCACGCAATTTCAAATTCCATTTTCTTGTTCGTTTTTTTTCAGTTTTACACAGACCCCTATCTAGCCCACATCCCTGAGAATTTAGATGCGGGCCAACGAGTAAGTAAAGACAAGTGGTTGAAAGTAACACATATTGGTATTAATTGCGTTCATGTGATTAGTGAATATTCAATCATCTAGTTACCTAATGAAAAATTATAATTTCTACGCCCATTTTGCGTAATCCTTGCTATATGTAATTCTTAACAAGAGAGGCATTGCATTGAATCTCTCCTTGATTGTTTGTTTTTATTTTCGGAAAGTCACAGATTGTAGCATAGACGAGCATCTTACATCTTACTTTATGCGTGTATATTTAAAGCAAGAACTTTTTACAGAGTTGAGCAAACAGTAACTGTTAAACAGTTACTGCACTCCACGTCTTCTAGTGATCAAGATATATGGTGAACACTTTTTTGATTTTCCATTTTCTCGTCTCAATAGGTGACACAAATAGCCGCATTTGATCCAGACGCTGGCGAGAATGGTCAAGTCTTTTACAAATTGGGCGCAGGTCATGATAATAAGTTCTACATTGATGGAAAAGGTGAACGACCAGCACCCTATCAATTTCAATTTGTGATCATCTCTTTCGACTTCATACCTCATCTATTACGTTTCTATTACAGATGGCACGGTTTGGACGCTCTCGAGTCTTGATTACGAAGAGAAAAGCTTCTACAACATCACCATAATAGCCTACGACAGGGGAACTCCGAGCCTCAGTTCGGTAGCCAAACTTTGGGTCACAGTTGCAGGTCAGTTTTCTCGTCTAATTTATTACCTTGTGTTATGTACACTCATCGACAAAAGTCTTTGCAAGGCTTCCCTTAGCTTTCATATTAATTTCCTAAGCTTTTAATGCGAAATTTGCAAAGACTTTTGTCCATGAGTGTACCTTGAAAGTGTTTCGTTTCCCAGAAGTTAATTCAGTGCTAATGTTGACAAGCTAATTAATAATTCTAGATACGAACGACGCCATTCCCGACTTTGCCAAAGCAGTTTATACTCTTGAAGTTGCCGAAAATGCCAAACCCGATGATACGGTCTTCACACTGAATGCCGGCGAAGGTCCATTCAAATATTCGTTGCTAAGTAAGGAGACTTCTGCTCGCACGACATGTTTATGAAATGCGTATTGCACACCTGTATTGATGTCCGACGATGATCAATTGCAGATGCAAATGAGATGGACACATTCACGGTGGAATTGAACACTGGTCGCGTGCAGTTGGCCCAGCCGCTCGACAGCGTTCAACGAAACCATTACAAGCTTCTAGTCAAAGCTGAAGATGACAGCGAACCGCCGAAGTTCGATACGGCAGAAGTGAGTGACGAAAAAGAATGATGTTGATGACACGAAACGTTGACGATTGAGCTCGAATCACTTCGAGCGCAGTACATTCGCCCATATCAAGTACATTCGCCCATATCACTGACTGTCTGCTCGGTTTCGCCGCAAAGCCATACACGCGAACCACAATCACAGCCACAACAGCAATACAAATGGTCATGACAGGCATCTTCACAAAGGAATTCACATCTCAATTGAAGATTGTACAGCGATAAATGTTCTGAGATCAGATCTAGTGCCATGAACCCGTTGACGGCTGACGACAGCCAACAAAAGTTAGATAGCAGCGACCATTGAACGCAAAACGTTGATATTTCGCAAATTCAGCTAACGTTCAGACCTATGTGCCCTGAATACACAATTACACTCTAGGAGAAATAATACAATACACCACTCGATGCTCACTGCTCCAACACTTGGCGTATCATCAAACATTGGCACATTTTTTGGTATCATTTCTGACAGGTTAATATTATTGTTGGCACGGGCCAAGGGGTACGTCTATTTCCTCAGCGAGTGTACGAAGTCAGTGTTCTGGAAAACCAGCTCGCACCGTTGTTGCTTATTGATCTCAATTCGACCGATGAAATCGCTCATCGACCCGTGCATTACAGTATAGTCGACACGGATTACAGAGGTAAGAAAGTCGCATTCTTCGGCTAGTTTAGCGGCTATAATGTGTCTTGCAATTAGGCTTGTTTAGAGTCGAGCCGGAAACTGGCCGCCTTTCAGTTACGAGAAGTTTAGACAGGTAGGTGCAGATCTAATCTTAATTTTAAGCCAGAATAATAATGAATAACCACATAGTGCTGTTAAGTTAACGAATGAGGAGCTTACGAACTTAACGAACTTTGGCTTTGACTCTGAATGTCTCATACAGGGAACTAAAAGACAGTTATAACCTGAAAATAAAAGCGGAAGAACTCAATCACCGCATCGGCCGGCGAGACGTGTCGTCAAGAAAAGACAGGAACTTGCGGTCAGCTAATTCATCGAACTATCATTTGGCATTTGACGAAACACTCGTGGTAGTCTCGGTAGACGACGAGAATGACAACGCACCCATTTTTGCCCTACCCGACAGTAAGGGCAAACCGATCATTGCCGCGGTGCCTTTGGAGGCCAGTTTCGGCTATCAAGTGCTCAAATTGGCGGTGAGTCTGACACAAACTGCACCGCATATCAATTGTTCAACTGTTGTCGGTCAAATCATGCTGCGTGTCATCAGCGATATGATGTCCGGCGAGATGTGCTTGCAGGTATTACTGGAAGTATAGATAAAGTGCAGGATAGGTCAGAAAAGAAATTCTCGCATTGTTCGTATTGTTCGTATTGAGTTAGTTTTGCCGGTCACAAACTCATCACGTCGATGTCGCACAGCGCGACCAGCATCATGTCGCGATTTTAAAGTGATAATAATGCTTGGCTGCTTTTAACTTGACGACTGACCATTTGTCTCGCAATTTGCTAAATTAGGCTCGAGATGCTGATACGGGCCTGAACGCGGCCATTCGTTACGAAATATTGGCTCGTGGTGATGACGCCTCGTCCAAGTTTCATATCGATTCGTCGTCTGGAGTGGTGCGCTCGATGGTGACTTTTGCGCTTGATGGCGGCAAACTTTATGGTTTCGACGTTAGAGCCACTGACAGAGAAGGCAGTGAAACAGGAAATTCGGCCGTTACGAATGTGTTTGTGAGTACGAATACTCCAATAGTGTATTGTATATGGACTTGCAATTATTTGGAATCGGTGGTGCCCGAACGGAACACAAGAATCGCTCACAGTTTGTGTTGTTTGTCGTTTCTAGGTTTATGTACTACCCGAAACGAAAATGGTCCTATTCGTTACCGATACTGAACCCATTATTGTGGAAAAGAAGTCGTCGGAAATTATGAGTTATTTGAGCAACGTGACTGGATATGATGTCAAAATGGCCAAACTGGAGCCGCACATGGAAGGCGAGATGCAGGAACCGCACAGCACTGATTTATTCATCTATGCCGTCAATCCGACCAGCAACGACATTGTGGACACGGAAACATTGCTAGAGTAATGCCGCCCTTGCTCGGTTTCACATTTTTTCTCCTTTTCTTAGTTTATGACCTAATTATTTTTTGTCGTGTTTTCCGTATCATTTGTGATGTCTCTGCAGCGTCTTCCGACAGCACTCGCAATCGATCGTCTCTCATTTGCATCAGTTCAAGATTCGTCGCATCCAAGGAGTGACAGTCCAGGAGAAGATCAGTCAGATGGGCGCGACTGAGATCGCCATAATAGCATTGAGTAGCGTCATTTTCTTAGGCTCGGTGCTCGCCATCGCACTGCTTTGCTCGTCATGCAAAGAGAGGTAAATCATTGATTATGCTTGCTGATGATGATAATGATGATGGTGACGATTTCACACCGCACTATCGCTAGTAGAGAGAGCGCACTTGAGCAGAGACAATCCTAATTATTGGCCTGTCAACGCGCCTTATATCATTGAACCCATTTATCTTTGGGCTCTCTTCGAACGCGTACGCCTGACTTTGCTTTACTTGGTATCATTTTTTAAGAGCATTTTCGATCCAACTCTCTCGATTTGAGACAGTTGAGAAATTGCGCACGCGGCACGCGTGCGGCCGTGCACTCAGTATCACTCAGTATCACTCAGTATCACTCAACATTACCGTAAGGTTTGTGTTAACGTTCAACATTCGATGCGGTAATGCAGAGTTTGATTCAGATACATCTCATGTGATCGTTTCTTCGCTTGCGCTGCCACTTCGATCCATTCTCTCTCTCTCTTGGATGCAACTGAATGGCTTCTTAGTGGTGCTCTTTCTGGCAGTCGTTTTCGTCAGACGAATGGGCTATCATGCACAAAATGCACATCCGCGAGCGTGATTTCATAGTTGTAATTAGCTATCATGTTAGCCGTTCGGGCTGTAAGCGTGGTAGTGACCCTGATGGCGAACGATGACAGCATCTTTGGTCGTCATCAGTGACAGTGGCAGCGTGCAATTAATTCGAGTCGAGTAAATCGAAGTGAACAGCAAGTAAATTATTGTATTTGGTATGCTTAGCGATCCGTACTCTCTAAATGATGTCGAGCAACTCGCTCGCGAGTTGAGCGTCTTTTTAAAAGGATAAGAAAAACGTCGAGCGCGTCTGGCTGATTATTTCTGGCTCGAATGTCAGCGACATTTGCAGTTGTCATATTTCATGACAAGAAACGACAAATGAATGGCGCACTTAAACACAACTTAACATAACTCTAAAAGAATAATTTTTTTTATTAACTCTGCTCTTATATGTGTTGTGCCTCTGTTCGTTGGCAGAAAATTGCGAAAAAGCCAAATGTCTTGGGAACAGCAACGATTGTATAGTATGAAGAATCCCCTAATGGGCAAAACGCTAACGTTGGGAAATCCTTATGGCAGTCGCGGAGTGCCGAATGGGCACACCGGATCCACGTATTCGACCGCCGATGGAGCCGGGTGAGAATTTCATTGCGCCGCCACTCATCGCGTCTGTCACCATGATCATATAATTTCGTTTTCGATGCTTATCCAGAAGCGAATACGTCGACAGTTTGGCATCATACAAACGCAATGGCAATCTAATGCCGCCAGGCACCAGGTCGGGGTTGTGCATCAACAAATCTCGTCAACAAGTCCCGCCTGATGGTGCATCGTCACTGAATCCACCTCGGAACAGTCCTCGATTTAGTGATAGGTACAAACACACTCACGATGGGAATGGTGGCATGGCGACGGCTGTCAATTCGACGCGAGATCAATGGTACGATCGAAACGGTCCTAAGGATGCTGCTGAGTCTGTGTAAGTTATGATGCCAGGCAAACGGGCATGCCGCCTGACACCTAGCATTAGATTCGCTTCGACGATCAACCATCTTCAGGAATAATAGATTGCATGAAATTAATTTTCGCGAGATGTTTACCAACAGAGCTTGGAAAATTTCGAGCTGAACACGCATTCATTTATTCTTTGTTGTCGTATCGGTGACGCGCAGAACGCATTTCTGAGTAGTTATTTTCGAGGCTCTATTCAATTTCTGTTCTCGCGCCATGCAGCTTAGCCACACGGCATGCAAATAGATATAGTTATAGATATAGTTATAGATATAGTTATTGTCTGATGAAGCCTGCAGCTGTTATTTGTTATCGTCTTCCTCTTTTGTTACCATATGTTCTAAAGACACGCGTATCGTTAGCACGGCGAGATGAAGCTTATTTCCAGGTCCTTAGTATTTTGCTATTGTTATGCGATTAGGTCGAATATATTTCGCCGATCACATATATGCCGTACATCCATTAATCTTTTTTTCGGTCACACTGTGAGTGAACAGCCACAATCGGTCTTCGTATACCGATTGATGGTCAGAGAGTGACTCGCGACTGGTCGACGAAAACATGCAACACTTACAAGATAGCAGAGATCATAGCATCGAAAATGATGATGATGACGATGATGATGATGCTGTCGGCAATGTTGATGATTGACTTGATTGAGGTTGTGCTGCCGACGTGCTTGAGACAAAGGAACGCAGACGAGAAGCTGTCTGACGACGTGAAGCTGTTCTATCTAATGAGCAACTCTCGTTAGAGCTGAGAGCGAACATTCTTCATGACAGTTGTCGTCAATGCAATTATGACGCACTCTGTCCTCGAGAGAATGCCGTCCATTTGCTACATGTCAATGACACACATTCAGTAATAGATCTCGACAAGTTGATACGTTACATTTGATTTACGTCTTTCTTTTCCTGTCCTATTTGCACAGTGCTTCGGGTTTCTCACGCGGTTCTGGTCGCTCGGAGCATAGTGGTTACAGTGGTACCAGTTGGTCCGGTTCCGGTCATCACGAACAAGAATGCAGTCCCTCAGCTGATTTATAAGTACTAACTTATCGTCAGACTCGTCGCCGCTCGAAACTCACAGCTTCGTGTCTTCCACGAGTATGTCCTCCTGGTACTTTCTCCAAACATCAGATCAGATCCGATTAGAAACAACGAGCCAAACATGTCCCAACGTGTGTGATACAGCTAAATTAACAGCCAATTGTGGACCGAACACGTGTCGTCCACTGTTAATTCTAAGCACACTAACACGACAACACGGAGCAACGGAACGTCGAAATTGAGTTAACTCGATTTTCGCAAATGTGATTCGTTATCGTTGATCAACTTGTTTGTTCGCTACTCTCAACTCATTCAACAACCTTTTCTATGCGCGTCATCTTTACTTAATATGTCAGAAGAATGCTTTCATATTTATGTATATAACACATTTTCTACATTGATTATGTAGATTTGTTGTATGGGAAATAAATAATCTTGATGATCACTCTTTTATTGTCTTGATGACAACCGCGAGAATGAGAAAACCGCGAAGGAGCAGTAGAAAGAAAGGCAGAAAAGCTGAACTGATTTAAAATTTGCTGGTTTTCATTCGGCTACGGATCCATATCAAATTGCACATCATGTCGTCCATTGAATGCGTATTCTTACTGTAATTCCTATACCGTAGTTGGTTGCTTTGTGCATCTGCTGTCTCGCCGCCAACGCATTAACTGCACATCACTTTGTTGGTGGTGCGAATTATTGATCTCGCATGCATCTCGTCTTCACTACTTTTCAGCGCCAATCGCATTCATGCTTGACTTCGCAAAAAGCCCTACAAAATCAGAGATTTTCTCTAGATTTTCTTTTCAATTCCCGTCCACCATCGAGCTCGTGAGGCACACGAAATTCGATTCGACAAAACCGAGCTCGCAGTTGAGTAACTTGGACGATTTTTGTCCTTGATTGGCACGACAAATTGCGCAACGCTACTTCTTCCCTTATTAATGTGCTGCGGAAATAGAAATGACCATCATCACGAAACCGTAACGAGACCGAAATCTGGTCTGCTGAGCATTCTTCATACCATTTTTGCTCATCGTTTCGGTCAGTATGCGGTCGTCATTTCCGGCGATTTTCGTATTTCATACCTTTGACAGAGCGGAAAGCATGTACTGGGTATTGACCCTTCGTATATAGCCGAGACTTGAGATATATAGTTTTTCTCTTTCGTCTGTCTGCTTCGCGTATCACTGAATCGATGATTGAATCGATTAGATCGAATGGTGAAAAGTGAAAGCCTACATATGTAAAACGTTCGACAAAGTTGGGAGTTGAGCGGGTCATGTACACACAAAGGAGATGATACCTCATGTTCACTCCAAATATTCGACGACGCTGCAACACTCTGGTAAATATTTATTTAACAGCAATTTAATTCATGATGAATGACACGTAAGGATCATTCTAAAAAGCCTCTGAAGGAAAAAACAGAATGCAAACCGTCAGTGATAAGATGCCGCGCATTGAAAACAAATGACGAGTTTCGCATTCTGTGCAAGTTCCCAAGTTCCCAAGTTCCCAAGTTCCCAAGTTCCCAAGTTCCAATCTTCTTGGTCTACTCTGCATTACTTCCGTCCATTCGTGCTGCTGACTCACCGACAGACAAATTCCTGGAAGCAGGTCGCAAATATGATCCTTTATTTGCCAGCAGCTACTTGAAACGCAGAAAAAGTTCGGTCAACATTAAACAACGAAATCAGCTTGCTCGATGAACCCAATTTGCCCGTAACTGTTTACACTGAGCCGTATATTTAGATTAACAGCAACGGCGACAGACAGACGTTGCCCGTCGAGAAAATACATACATACGGTGATATATCGATATGGTTCTACTGTAATACACATTCTGCACAATTTCATACAGTCGTTACGATTCTCATTATATAGTTATTGATTAGAATATGAAAACGACGAACGACGACTGCTTTTCAGATACAAACTCTCTGGGTATCTCTGTATTAATATATTTAGTGTATCTTCATAGGTTTTCATCGGTATTGTCAGCACAAAATAACGTCATTACACATTTACAATAGAATTTCCATTTACATTGTGCGGGACAGGCGTGAGGACAGTGACAGTCACGAGTTATTCACAATGGTAATTCGTATTCGTGTTCGCACCGCATTCACATCAGAATTGATTGCGACCAATCTCGCATGTCGGTCTTTGGAATCGCAATCGACGCGTCGAAATTGCGAGTAAAGCAAACAGAGAATGTATCTGTAAAGTGATGCAATTTATAAAGTGCGAGACTCATCGTCAGACTGAACGAATCACAGAGCAGTGAAAGAATTATTGATATATTCACATTGAGTGTCGATGCGTGTCGTCAATCTATTCGATCTCTGTCTGGCGGCTCGATAGTGACTCTGGATGGTCGACGTCTGCGTATCGAGTCGCACCACCCCGCAACACTTTCGGCTCTTGATGATGGCCACGAATCCTTTGCGGTATTTCTTGTTGAAGAACGCGTACAGAACAGGATTGATGCAGCTGTTGGCCGCTCCGAGCCATTGAGCGACCGGGGCCATGACCAGGATGAGGCGCTCTTCCCAGCCTGAGAGCTGCATTGGGCCGCCCAATTTGATGCGCACGAAGATGCAGTACAACGGCAGCCTATTAGCCCGTAGATAGATAGATAGACAGACAGACAGATAGACAGGTACCGTCATGACCTACCACGAAATGACGAAGATAACGACGACGACAATCATCATTTTTACGACTTTCAATTTCGATTTCTGCATGAGCAGCTCCATTTGCAAGCCTTTTGGTTGCTCTCCTGGGATGTTACGTCGCCATACCTTCAACCAAATGGCCATATAACAGGCTGTGATTATGATCAGAGGAAGTATGTAGCACAGACACAGATGGGCAATTACGAAGTAGGCCACTTCGGAGAAATCGTTCGGCCTGTAAACAGTGATCATCAGTCATTAATTTTGAATTAGGCAACGGAAAGTTTTTTTCAATACTCGCAACATTTGAACAGTGAAAAACTTGGTTGCTCGAGAATAACAGTAAACTTACCATCTTTCGACACAGAGTTTCAGATGCGGCCACAGATCCTGATCGAGCGGCTCTAGCGTGAAATAGAGCGCCCAGGGCAAGGCGATGGTCAGCGAGAAGAGCCAGATGACGATGATGATGCGGCGGGCACAACGACGCGACATTTGCCACTTCAACGGGTAGCAGATCGCCAGCCACCTAAAAAAGATACGTATCAAAGTTGATCACATCACAGTTGATCAATCAAAGTTGATCAATCAAAGTTGATCAATCAAAGTTGATCACATCATCACGCGCGCGAAACATCTACAGTCATGCCAAATAAGTTTCTCCGATACCGGTTACTCGATCAGTGATCCGCATCACTTATTTACTTAATCAAGTATCGAGTAATTAGTGTGCTCACCCGCATAAGTGACACATTTCTTACGCCGCGTAAATTCATCGAGTAACCGGGATCGGAGAAACTTTTTTGGAGTGACTGACAGTCAGCGCCTAAAAGTTTCTCCGATCCCAAATCAGTGTTACGAGTAAGCAGACCGTAACAATCAGTTGTGTGGCTATGCATTCAATTAAGCATCGACGTGTGCACGACGAACTCGATAACAAGATGACGGTTCAATATTGAATATGCGTTCTACTAGTTGTGTTCGTCCTTGAGCATCACCGAATATGTAAATCAGTTTGCGGTGATGCAGCGGCGTTGAACGAGTACTCGATACACGGCTAAGTGATGCAGATTCACTCGTCGAGTATCGAGTATCGGATTAACTATTTTGCGCTGACTGTACATGTATTTCCCATGAATTAAAAAATATCGATCGCCAGCCATCTGAAACGAGTCAAGCAAATCGTACGTGCTGTCAGGAGAGTGAGACCTCTGCTTATCTGTTCGGGTTTATCTCTCAATTCATAATTCATCTCTGTCACCATGCTGCACTGAATAATTGCAATGATCATCGTGGTGAAGAGACGCCAGATAGATACAGACGCGCGTCACGTCTCCAGTTAATTGAAAATGTTCATTAAACGTGCCGCGATTATATCGTCATTCGATAGGGACAAGCAACGAACAATGAACTCGGACACGAACTAATGTCGGACTCACTATCTATGAGACAGCCACCAGAGTGTTGTAATTACGCGTGCAGGCATTTCTATGTATTCCATCCCAAATTGGGATTCCCAATTTGAAGAACAAACAATTTAGCAGAGTCTATGTGCTGCTCGAAATTGAAGATTATAAACATTATGCAAAGTGGTAAATTATCAGAACGATCACAACTGATTTGCTTACCTGTCAATGGAGACCATCAGCAAGGAGCTAACAGAGGCGCTGACCGACACTCCTTGAAGATACGACACTGCTTTGCACATGAAAAGCCCCAGGAGCCAAGCTACGCAATCAATAATAGAAAGAATACAATATTATATAGAATACAATTGAATTCAATACAAAGCCAACTTGAGCATGAAATATTTAAATTTTATGTCCATCTCTATCTGCAGTGAATAGCAGGCAATTTCTGATGGCGCACTTA
>JAGGCA010002301.1:609-13364 GCA_022876805.1 Osperalycus tenerphagus | reverse complement strand
AAAATTAGACGTAGATTGAACAAATTAAGCGATATTTATTTGCACCATTACCGATATTTTTCTTCTAATCTGATCGTGACATATCACAATAATATTAAGTAGTAACGGAGTTAAAAAAATGAAATATTCGTACCTGATGTAACTCACTTAAATTTACGTTTCTCAGCCCCTTTTTTCTCCCTAATATAAGTGTTGACATAGAAAGAGACGAAGAGCCATAAGAATATAAAGACAATAAAAGCAAGAGAATAGGGCAGGAATGCAGGATGAGGACAGTTGGGAACTGTCAGAGGAGACAACAACTGCAAAATGGTGAGGAGAAACTGGACGAGCTGAAGGGTGGTGAGGTACTTCTTCCACCAGAGATAAGGGGCGACGGAGGGGAAATTAGCCAAGAAGTAGTACGTGTACATGACTGTGTGTACACCGCTATTGACGAACGGGAAGAAATACATATTTTTACAAGGATAGAATTTGCCGACAATCCACAGTACTGTCGGCACCACAGAGTGGTGAAATACGTGCAGGCCCGTCACTTGAGTATATTTCTTCCGAAGTACGAAGAACACTGTATCGGCGAATTCGACCATCCGCGAAATGAGGAACACCTGCCCGTAGTACCTCGCTTCCACGACAACAGCCTCGCGAAGGTCATCCAGGTCGACTGGGTGACAGCCCCACGTTTTCAGGCCGAAGTTCGACAGACGGGCGGCGTGGTAAAAGAACCACGCATTGCAGATTATCATTGCGAAGTTGTACAGGCGAATCGGCAAACGAAGGTCCAACGGTTCCCGGTTCTTCATCAGCAGCGGGCCAAGGTGCTTGACGAAATACAGGTACAGAAGAGTGGGCGCCAGGATGTGCCACGGACCACCACCCATGAGCCAGTGCCCTACCCATCGTGGGTCTCCATATTCTTCCCAGAAGTCGGTGTAGATGTAACTGAACCGATTGATTTTGTCGAAATTCGTGTACAGTTTCCACATTGTGGCATTCATGTTGCTGAGGAGAACTGAATCTGACGAAGACACTCGATGGAGAAGAACTATGCAGGAGAACGAGGAGTGAAGTCTCGGCGCGTTTGCTCCACTTTTCAACTCAATCGCAGTCACAACGACTTGGAGTATGGTTAAAATGAATAACTAGGCAAAAAGATTCATTGACGAGCCTTGAGATGGACACGCATCGGGAAGAGGCCACTTTCAGCACGTTGTCATTAATGATACATTCTGACGATTTTTCGTCGTCTCATCGCCGAACTGGCTCCGAGGTTTGACATCATCGAACTCGGCTCGCGGATTTCTCGCAAATGCACTTGACTCAGAATTGGAATTCGTGTGTCGATTCAGTTTGTGGTAGTGGCAAACTGTCGAAGCGATGTTCAGGTGTTTGCCTATTGTGTTGGCCTCTTTAAATCTTCACCTCGGCGTTCTATTCTCGAAACAAGCGACGAACGACGACGAGCGTTCGGCAGGGGGCTGACACCGATGGCGGACCATTCCTGCTAGTGAATGCATTTCGAGGTTAGGGCCAGGAAGAAAATTGCCAATTTGGAGACGAGGTGGTCTGAGATGCTCTTCGTCTGTTCGTTGTCTGCTCTTCAGCCAGTTGAGTTTTGTTTTTGTCGATACTCACAAAAAGCGCCGCTCTCTGACTCTTATCTGCTTCTTCCTCACAATGGAATCACGTCAGGTGCAAAAACTTCCAAGATTCAAGTTCAATCTCGAGTTATTATGTTTGCCATATTAACGTCAAAATTAATCACCTTTAGGAGGTTACGAAGATATTTATAGACATGAGTGTCTAGGTTAACAGTGCCGTCAGGAGACGTCAAGTGATGTTCATGGTGCAGTTTGATGGCTCTGGAGGAGAAGTCAGTTCGATGTGCAGTTACTAAACCGTCTTCCGTTCGTCATGCCGAAGACGTGCAACTTGTTGGAAATCAATCCCGAAATAGCTCACATCGGACGTCTACGAGTGCTCATTTATTGTTAATCTTTCCTATTAATGATTCATTAATTAGTTGCCATTGACACTGAAATGAAGTGTTGCTCGCTGTCGACTTCTCTGTCTTTGCATCGAGAATTAATAATTTGAACAATTCCTGAGTCGATAGAGTAATATAATTCCCTGAAAACAGTTCTAGTACATAAGATCAGAGGCAGTAGCAGGACAAAAATTGATTGTATTTTAATGACTTCGAGCTTATGTAGACCTGCGTCTTCGTATACGATAAATAAATGATATCTGCCTAACCGCGATTACGAGTAGTTATTCACGACTGCATGTTTTGACTGATTTCAAAACAAGAGATCTACGGTACGTACATCTTAATTGATGGTCTAAAGCAACGTCAAGGTTGTAGACGAATCAGGTTACTAATTGCCGAGTACGGGCCAGGGAATATTCGGGGGTCTGTCAAATGGTTTTTCTATGAGGGCGGATAGGTCAGTGATGTTATGTAAGAGGCTAGTCCGCACGCAGAACTCGCTACTTGACACTGAATCTGCATTGCAACAGACAACAATTATGCGCAACTGAAAAACAAAAATTCGTTTCGCAAGAACCTGAACAAGAATTGAATATCTGTGCCTGTGTGCAACGCACTAGATCACCAGACTGCAACGCATAACTGAACACAATTCCAACGTCGTATCGGCACGAAATTTGTAAATCCAGCAGCACAACTTATCACTCACGGTTGGCTGGCGTTGCACGTCGCACAATGTTCGACAATGTTCGCTCGAACACAATACCATCGATTATGTAACGAGAAGCAACAACGAGATGCTGTAAACTGCACTGCGTACCTGGTTTGTTGACAACAACATCGCGTTGTGAGCATTATCATCATAACGAGTCGTTGCTAACGACTGCAATGGCTAACCGTTGCTTCAATAATGCTCTATTCCTAAATTTGGTTCGAATAACTATGATTACGAGAAATCAGAGAAATGATCAAAATTCGCGTAGACGAAGAGATAATACGATGAAGCGAGCCGAATCTTTCATCGACAGCGAAATATCCGTATAATTAATTAATTAATTACACTCACTCACAAGCTGAGTCACAGTGATTAACACACGTTGTTGAATTCGAATGGACATTAGCAAAACTAGTTAATCAATAATAACGTGTATAAAAGTGAGCCTACCTACAGTGAGGGACGTAGTTGAAGACGACCGAAATTTTGTGGATATCTCGTGAACTAGAAATAGTAATTTGACCTAACTTGGTCACAACAATGGTCTACGTGTCCATCGCGCACTAACCGCCCACTCAACTCTTCATCTTGCAAAGGTATCGCAACTGGAAGAGAAAACGGAGAGCGTGAAATTGAGTCAAGTTGAATATCGAACAGGTTGGTTCAGAGAAAATCTAACCTGGAGCATTTTGATGTCTTGACCATCCATCTTAACGACGCCCTCCGTATTGTCGATGCTGAGCAAGAGGCCAATCGCTTCGCGATCTTCACCAAAAATCACCTTCACCCGATCTCCCTGACTCGGCTGCACCGGTTCGAGATGCTCGCTGAGAATGCTGACGACGCGATCTTCTTTCAGTAGGAACACGGAGCACATCCCACCGGTTGTGCTCCGAATGATGCCAGTCTGGCCAATGAGACCATCGTCATGCGCTTCGCGAATGCGAACTACCATGTCTGGAGCTTGCCATTCGACACTGATGTGCTCCATCCCGGTGCCAGGAGTTTGCGGATTAAACATGGGCGACGGCGCACCAGGAGTCATGGGCGAATAGCCGTAGCCACCCGGCGACGGGGTGGTAACACTCTGAGGCCCGCGTGAATACCCGGCTGGTGATGGCAGATAGCCAGTGCTTGCTGGACTTGGTGCAGTGCCCTGATATGACACACCGCTTGGCGATGGCTGGGGCTGGTACGGGCTGTATGTGTGGTCGTTCGACGTGTACATTCCCGGAGTTTGTGGAGTGTATGGACCTGCATCGGGCGTTTCGGGGTTGCGGTAGCCGGGCGTTGGCGGATTCAGGAAATTGCCGGGCGAAGGTGAAGTTTCGTTATAATCGTCGAATTCGGGTCTCGGCGTTTGGCCACTGCTCGGATCCCAAGCGGAAGAACCATGAACGGGTGTGCGGGAACCGTCATGCATCGGCGTCTGTCCTCCGTGATAAGCGGGTGTACGAGAGCCGTCGTGCATCGGAGTCTGTGAGCCGTACATCGGTGTTCGACTGCCGCTATACATGGGTGTCATCGATCCGTACATCGGCGTGTTTCTCGCGTACGTCGACAGACCGCCACTACGAGCACCACTTCCCATGGCGACCACATCAATTCGAGACTGGTCCACGGTAATCGTCTTGCAGTCGGAATGGAGCTCAACACGTGCAGTAGTTCCGATGGCGTCCTTCACAATACCGACGTGTCCCTTGAACGGACCCTGCGTAATCTTGATCGTCTTGCCAATCAGATCCATGTCCTTACGATCGCGTCCACCTTTCTGATTGAGACTGAGTGGTCGTGACATCGCACCTGATGACGGGTGCATGGGTGACGATATTCTCGGCGACATGTATCCCATCGGTGTTGGTGTCATCGGCGAAATGACACCCGATGCGGCCCGCGAGCCCCCAGCCAGTTGCAAGTGACGAGTCTTGCACACAAAAATGCCACCATTCTCGAGCATCATTCTCGAATGCAAGAACGCCCAGTTGCGATATAGATGTCGAATCTCACCGTTACGACCAGAGTGCGGTCCATCAACAACCTTGACATGGTCCTTAACTTGAATTTGATTCTGATCCGAATCCAACGCAACAGCGAATCGGCGCGTGTCACGTCTTTTGACTACTGCTTGCGGTTTGACAGTTACAGTCTTGCCCTGCTGATTGAGAACCTGGAAATTCTCCTTCTCTAATCTGACGATAACACCAACAGTCTGTGGATCCATCTGAACCAAGTCGCCCCACTGGAACTGGCCCAACGTGTCGACACCTGTGGCAATATCAGTGCACAGTTGGAGATCTTTGGGCAGTACTTTGATCTCGTGCATTGTCAAATCGCTGAACAGGACCACTTCATTATCATCCACTCGCACAATCAGTCCTGTATCACCCTCGTAGCGACCAGCAATGACTTTGACATGATCGCCCATCTTGAAGTACTTCCTTAATTCGTATGCTTGAAATTCCAGGGGCTCTTTCAGGTCGTCGTGCTTCGGCATTATCGTTATTTTGCTGCCATCAACAGCGAGAATCTTGCCTTGCAGATGCATTAATTCGCCTTCGACCACTTCGATTGCATCACCCGGCGCAAAATTGTGTGTCTTGCTGTCGAATCTCGTTTCGCCAAGCTGGAGCTCGACCGATTCGGAGATGTGTTCTTCGAACTTCTCCAATTCGCTGAGAGTTGGCTTTACGCCGTCGATGATCACAGCCGTGATGGAGAAGGACTTGTAAAGAAATCCGCGACGGTAACGATTGCCTTCGAATATCTGAAAATCGCCGTCAGTCGTCACTTCGCCGCCGATCGTGCGAATAGCATCAATATCGAAGAGTTTCGCTGCCGGTCTCTTGCCTCGTTTTCGTTTACCCGGAGCGGTATTTTCAGTGTCGGCGGCCGTGCGAAGGGCGCCTCTCATTCGTGTGTAATCAATACGAGGCACCAGTTTTAGGTGGAGCTGATTCTGGGCCATGTCAACGAGATCTACTTGAGCGAGATCATCTTTGTAGATACCTCGTTTCAGTCTAACCCACTGGCCAATCTTGATCTGTGCGTTCTCCTTGGTGACGCGTAACACGTCGGTCATCTCATTTATGGGCACCATCACTTGATTGTATTGGCCCAATTTCAAATTACCAACACCTTG
Source organism: Osperalycus tenerphagus (assembly GCA_022876805.1). Taxonomy (NCBI): domain Eukaryota; kingdom Metazoa; phylum Arthropoda; class Arachnida; order Sarcoptiformes; family Nematalycidae; genus Osperalycus; species Osperalycus tenerphagus. The sequence continues at coordinate 7,520 of JAGGCA010002301.1, read as the reverse complement.
AATTGCTTGTTTTACGTGCGTTTGCTTGTACGCTTCAATGTAGATGAATCCCTTAATTCCTTCCGGTGCAATGACGGACTTTATCTGCAAGGGCTCGTCGGTGTTCTGATACGCGATGTACTTGCGCATCAGCAGCAAAACGGTGCCTTTCTCCTCGCCAATCTTGCACTTTACCATCCACAAATTGGGGTCCTTCACACCAGGCATTAGCGCTTGCTGTGCGATATCGTCGCTGAGCTCTTCGGCATCGCCGTGACCATAAGCAGCTCGTTCAGCGGCCGACGCAAGGGCGTACTTTCGACGATAGTAGTCCTCAATTTCTTCTTCCCGTTCGGACTGCCACATCATCTGCAGACGACGATGCGAGTTAACTTCCTCTCGATTAGCGGCCATCGCCGCAGCATCGATTTCGGACCGCTTGTCGCGATGATCGATGATGTCGTCGAAGTCATCACCCTCGTACTCGTCCTCCTCAGCCGCTTCATCTTCGTCCACTTCGGCTTCGTCCAAAATGAAGCCACCGTGACGCGGCTTCTTCCGACGCCTCTTCCGCCGAGCAGCGGCATCTTCATGCTCTTCGTCTTCTTCCTCATCGTATTCATCATCATCATCATCATCATCGTCGTCGTCGTCGTCTTCCGCGTCTTCGTCGTCGAGAGGCCTCTTTCGCGACGTTGATGGTGTCTTTATCTGCGCCTGAGTCGGGACTTCATCATCCTCATCTTCTAGATCCTCGCGGTCGATCTCAGGCTGAAATCGAACGACAAACAAGAATATTAATCGAGCAGAAAACATTCACATTTACTACCGAGCCCAACTTACGTCGCTATCATGCTCCGACACCTCGGAATCGGACATGTCTTGAGTGTGAAGAGCAGCAGGAGAGTGTCACGAATCGATTGAGTGGTGACCGCGGTCACTCAGCAGGCAATGAGATGGAAAAATGAGATAAAATCGGACACGATGCAGTTCGCAACCAGGACTGAGTCGAGTCAGCCATTTAGTGATGGGCGTGGCTCGCATCGAGTCCTGTGATTGGTCGATCGTCACGTCAATCAAACTAGTCGATTCGATTCACGTCGTGTAAGCTAAATTAAATTTGGACTCTGATTAAATTGTGGACGCAAATATCATTGGCGTCATCATCAACAGTGATTCGTGCGTAGCCTGTAGGTGTGAATTTGGGCAGCTGAAATCGTGTGCGAGGAAGTAGGTCGAGCGCAATGGCATCAGGAGCCGGTCCAGGAACGGGTGGTTTGGAAACGGCCAGGAGACTGTCGTAAGTAAATCCGTCAATCGGCTGACATTCATGTCACTGATCGTGTCTGATTTCACGCTGCAGGACGACTGGCGACTCACTCTACGTATTCCTCGGTGTCCCGAAGACGGCGACCGAAGATGATATCAAGAAGACGTATCGCAAAGTGAGTACACTTTACGGTGATTAATTTAATCATCAGCGATTTGACTTGCACGCAATTGACATTGTAGTTGGCACTGAAGTATCATCCGGACAAGAATCCGAACAATCCGGAGGCAGTTGAGCGATTCAAGGACATCAACCGGGCTCATAGAATCCTGACTGACCTGACCAAGCGGAACATTTACGACAATTACGGGTCGCTCGGTCTCTACATTGCCGAACAGTTCGGCGAAGAGAACGTCAACACGTACTTCGTGCTGACATCGGGATGGTGCAAGGCGTTGTTCCTGACGTGCGGCATCCTCACCTGCTGCTTCGGGTTCTGCTGCTGTTGCTGCTTCTGCTGCAATTTCTGTTGCGGAAAGTTCAGACCGGCGCCGCCTGAAGATTTTGCTGATTATTCCAATCTCAAGGTAATTTCTGCGACTTCGTCAACATTGTTTTGCTTCACGTTTCTGTTCTCATTTTGCATGACTTTCATTTGCGGTTTGTCTCGTGCATTCAAATTGGGTGATTTGATAACTGTGCACTTTGGTCGCTTCGCATGCATACTAATTGTGGTCGTGCATGAAATTCGTTTGTGACTGCACATGATTGGGATTAGGAGAACCAAGATGAAGAAGCGAGGCACTCGAGAGCAGCACACAAGGTACGCACAGGGTGTGCAATCTCAATAGATCAGCATGAGTGCAATTAAAATCAGTTTTAAGTGCAGGGATGATCAGAACACACGCTCGCAATTATTGTTTGCTTTGCAGGCCGAAGATTTGGCTGATCTCGAAGAAGGCGGCAACTCGACGCAGACATCGCAACCAGTCATGCAGCAACCTCGAGCACCAGGAATCGATGACGATCCGTGGGGAGATACGCGACAGTCGGTGCCGATCGCCATGCCAGCGCCCGGTCAAGCAACCGAGAAGACAGGTCTCACTGCCGGTGGTCATACTACTAGTAGTCAGTACTACTCGGCGTCGTAGTCCTACAGGTCCTGTAGTTGGGTTGGTTGATGTAATAGTAATTTAAGATTCCAGCAGAATCAATGCACGCATCATCTAATGAATGAATCTCCAGTCAATGATAACTCTAACAACCGTAATTAATGTTCGTCTTGATTGGAATCGAGTTAATTTTATGATGATGGAAGAGTTGTGAGTCCCTGTAAAATGTTCACACTTAAGAGACCAATTTTAATTTATTTTGGAATCCAATCAATCGCATTTTATCTGCACATGATGTCGATTGCGCGTTTAAGTGTGTTACGTAACTAAAATCTCGTGTCTGATGATGTCTTAATGCTTACATTGCACCACTCAACTTTACTGTATTAGTCGACCATTCGACGTCTTCGGAGCATGTAAGAATTGTGACATTCTCGCAAATTTAATTATTAATTACATACTCTCTCTGTTCATGTGTTAATAAGTTGGTACCACCGCTTGGCGAAAAACTTCTGCAGTCTGGGATCGTTCTTGAGTTTTGCATCACTCTTATAGAGAGACTCGTAATCGGAATAATCAATGGTCTGAATGGCAACAGCCAACAAGCGATATCGGTCTGGTTTCGACGGGTCCGACTTGACAGGCTTGCTCGGCGGCGATTCGCTCTGGGAAGATTCGCTCGATTTACGTGACGTCTGCAAGCGCGGGTCACGAGCACTTCTCGGGTCACTTGAGCTATGCGATGAAGACTTGGTGGATAACCTCGGATCGCCCTGTGGAGGTGCTGATTGTGATGGCGACAAGCTCGGTGCTGCACTCGCCAGCGACGTGCCGGTGAAGATGCTGTGCCAGAAATCAGTTGGTTTAGTTGCGGCTGTACCGGCAGTCGAACTGTTGGCAGTTTGGCGAAGTATCGACAGCAATTTATCGGCATTGAACGAAGAGGACTTGTTCGATTTTTGCAATTCGGAAGTTGACTGCAGGGGCTGTTGATGATGTTGCTGCTGTTGAAGGTTCTTAAGTGTGGCCGCCACCAATGCATGGTCCTCACTTTCATCGTCCGAATCACTGAGCCAGGCATTCTTCTTATCGCTTTTCTGCTGCTGCTCTTCATCCTTCTCCTTACTTTCTTCGGCTACCTCCTGAGTGTTTCCTTCCTGAGAATCTTCGGTAAACGACGACTTATTCTGTAACTTGAGCAGTAAATTCCTGGCATGTGGCGGTAAATTTTCTGGTATTATAGACGAGGCATTATCATCACCAGCTAGAAGTTCACTCGCACCATTGAAGGAAGCCGATCTGCCGCGACCCGGAACTAATCGTAAATCTTCATCATGAAAAGCAGAGGCTTCGAGAACGTGTTCTTGATTTCCGGGAAACGAAGATTGCTGTTGAGACGTCAAATCGCCAACAGTGTCGATGTAGTAAGACATGACTTGAGGCGTGACACCTCCCATTTCTTGGTTGGCTCTCATTGCGGCTTCAATTTCTTGCGCTTCCTCATCTTCCGGTGTCGGTGTCGGTGGCTTTGCCGTTACGACGAAATCTTTTTCGATGCAGAATAAGTTACGTTTGTTACCCGTGTACGCCAATTCGAGTTCCTTCATTTCTTGTTGCCAAACCCACGTGTAGTAAGATCGTTTCATCTCTTCGGTCGGATCACCGAGAACTGCGTGTCGTTTAGGAACTGGTTTCATTGGTTTGTATGGAGCTGACAGCGTTGTCGATGTGGTCGTCGTGCTTGTCGAAGACGCACCATCCTCGACCCCTAACTTTTTAGCTGCCGTCGATCTGGCTTCAGCCTCGGCCTTACGCCGGGCTTCGATTTCGTCGGGAAGTTCGTCGGCTTCGAGATAGACCTTGAGAGCGGCTCGCGTCTCGTCGGTGAGAGGCTGATGGCTGAAGCGACACTTTTCGCCGGCATAGCACTCAACACCAGTGTGGAAGAATTTACATGGAAAGTCATTGTGCATGAATAAACATGACTCCCCTTTGCTGCAGAAGCCTTGCAGGTAGAATTTACACAGTTCGCGCTTCTTGTGTGGTCTTCCTTCGTGCGAGAACGGACAGTCAGAACCTCGGTGACATTTACCATCGAGGTAAAATTTACACGGCGGCTTGTAGCTAGCTACCAACGGCGCTGACGCATTGGAAGAATTATGACCAGACGAAGAACTTGCAGCATCGCGACCTCTCGGCCGGACGTGTCTCACACGACTGCAATCGCGGTCTCTGCGTCTTCGATCTCGTTCCTTTCCGCGCATTCGTTCGAAGATCCGTCGCGACCGCAGAAGAGTTTTCTGAGCCTGATTGGATTTCAGCATCATCATGAGCATCTTGCGCCGCTTAGCATCCGGCATTCCATCCATCATCACACCAAGCATGCCATTCCCGGCCATCTCCGTCTCCAGGAGCTGCATCATCTCTTCCATATCGCTGTCTTCGTCATCGGACGAGTGAGCGCTCGGCGTCCTGTACGGACTCGGCGTTCGCCGTCTGCCCGCTGCCGCATCTGATCCGCTAGGCTCATTACCATCCAGATTAGCAAACCAGCTCGCGAGTCGCATGTCGGAATCACCACTCATCAAGGAAGACCACATCTCGTGTTTTGTAAGCCGTTTCCGCTTCGCGCTACCCTCATCATCGGTATCGTCATCATTTGGGCCACTTCGACGTCTCCTCTTCCTGATACCCGCCCGGTCACGTTCTCTGGTCTTGTCTCGGTCCCGTTCAGTCTTGGCATCCTTGGACGCTCTCCTGGTGCTTAAGGTGGCCTCCTTGCTGGCCCTTCTCTTGCCTTTGGCCTTTGTGGTTGTCGTGCTCTCGATCTCATCACCTGGTTTAGTGCCGCACTCATTTAAATTGGCCACCGATTTGCTAGCTGTGCTGGCATGTGCAGAGGTCCATGTCGTTGGTGCTATGTTAGTGGCCGCGCTCTTTGTGCCATCATCTTCATCTTCCGACGCTATTTCGCCTTCTTCGAGTAATTCGCCTTCTTCAGCGTCCTGGTCGGACCCGCTCTGCCTTTCCCCGTCTTCGCCATTATCTGGCTCTGGTTCTGGACCAGGCTCAGCACCTGGCGCGGTCTCGGACCAGCCTGGCTCCTGCTGGTCATGAGGAGGACCAGGAGCAGGAGCAGGACTGTGGTGATGGTGCGTCTTGATCATCATCACCTGTTCATTGTGATTCTCGGTGGTAGTCAATCTGTCGATGCAGTCGGCAGGTCGTTCTTGGATTTCCTGCTCTTCATTCTGGTCGCTGTGCTTCCCGGTCGGACTGTGGACCTGGACCGGTACCGCATTTCTGTCGTCCTCGTCATTATTCACATTTGTGTCCATTATGAATGCAAGACTGTACTGCAAGGAATTGTAGTGCGATGCAAAAGGAATTGTCACACATGTATCATATCGAGCGAGTCTGTGCACGGTGCGGGTTGCGGACTGTCGATGGTGATGGTCGAAATGCAATCAATTAATCAATTCAATACCGAATTAACAGACGACGGAAGGAACGTAAATTACGAAACGACGTAACTCAAATTGATGATCGACGACGCCCGAACATGGCGAACGAGGAACGAGAACGGGACGATCCGTGATTGGCTGCTCAGCGGGGGCGAAACGAGCATAGAGGGGAAGAAAGTCACGTGACTGGCTGCTCAGTGGGGGACTCACCGCGGGGAGCCAATCACGTGACTGACCCTCCACTTTCGCCGTCTTCCTGCCCTCTGCTTCTTCTCCACCACCATGGCGGCCGTCGATCTCGAGCTCAAGAAGGCCTTCCAGGAGCTCCAGGCCCAGGTGATCGAGACGCGAGCGAAGATGCGACAAGTCGACGTGCAAATCGATGGATTGAAGCGCGGATCGCAACACTCTCGCGTCACTCTGGCCGAGATTAAATTGTTACCTGAATCGACGAACATGTTTGAATCGGTCGGCAGGATGTTTGTCAAGCGGAGCGCGTCGCGTATTCATCAAATGCTCGACGAACGAAGCAAGAGAAGCGATGAGAGAGCGAAGTCGTTGGAGGAGAGCAAAGGTTACATGGAGAAGAAGGTGAAGGAAACGGAGAACAATTTGCGCGAGTTGATCGTCCAGAAGCAGCAACAACTCAAGCAAGAGAAGTCATCGTAGAGTTCACTGGAATGATCATTTATCAGCATACTTGAATAGCGTAATTTCACTCCATCGAAATAAACGAGTCAATTTTGACACAAGAGCGGCTTCGGAAGCGTAGTCTTGGGAGTTCGACTTCAGAGCGACATTCACTCTACATTTGATAACTATTTAGTCCGATGCATGTTTTCATTCCACTTAACATGCAACTATTAATTTAAATTATCCATTTAAATTCCTCTACCGAACAGACCATCTCGTGCGTGCGGTCCATTAATGATGACAACATTCTCGGGAATCGGTTCGTCGATCATCTTGACATTGATCTGAGCATAACTGGCATACTTCCTGTCCTTCCGTTTCTGCTTACACGCCACAGTCCAAGCCTTGGCAGTCTCGTTGGTCACAACCACAGCGAAAACTAATCTTGGCCTG
>JAGGCA010002300.1:9955-27339 GCA_022876805.1 Osperalycus tenerphagus | reverse complement strand
TTGCTGAGGAACCAATCAATTGATTTTATGTAAAATCGCTTATGTAATTTATGTAACTTATTATGTAAAAAATTATGAATTTGTTCATCTTCACTGCCGAGCCTCACTTAATCAAGCTTGAAAACAACAAAACTCGGCCGTGAAAATGAACAAATTCATGAATTGGGAACCTGTCTATTAAAATATTACACCTCTCATTTCTCGTGAACTGTTAGTTGGATTTTGATTTTCGGCACACATGTAGAGCATAACATGCGAGATATATATGAAGTTAATGCGATGATCACCGCAATCGCAAGACGAAACACGATAACGTAGATGAATTGCACTTACGAGTATTCTCGTGTTTTTAATCATGTAGTTAAACTTGGTTTAAACGTTGACGTACGTCGAGATTCGCAGCTCATTCACATTAACGGCCACAACTTAGCATCACTTACATCACTACAGTTGGCAATAATACAGAGTGCGCGACATCATACACCAGATCAACGACGAAAATATGTAGAGATAACAAATATTAAAAGCCATTCGTTACAAGAAATACGATTATTATCTTACAAAAAAATTGCATCTCAAAAATTCATTGTAGACCCACTCTCGAAGTGCACAGTGCAGGTATGCCAATGTCAGAGCAGCACTCATTATTTCATCCTTGGTTAATCCATTGAGTATCTGCCATCATTGCCATGTTCACTCGTCGCCCATTTCTCGTCATCATGTTTGTCGAGCTTCTCTTCTCATCGGATGCTGACTAAACGCACATCGAAATTTGATCCTTCAATTCATTTGTTGTTCAACTTTCACCTATTCTTCTCCACTTGATTCATAAGCGACGCAACGCAATCCATTAAACTTCATCGACTGATGAAACAATAAATACCAACAACGACTTGCAGAATTTAAGTCCAATAAATAATTATATGTAGTAATATTAAGTCGGATTCGATGATCGATTGATTATATTGGAAGACTAGCCACGAGACGCTGAAGGAGCTAAACATCTGCATGAGAGAAGATGGCATTCGGTCAGACAGTCGTTAAATATGAATAATTGATCAAAGTATAATTTTACTCACCGAAAAAAATAATCGACTTATTTCGACAATTTGCTAATAACTCGAATTAAGGCGCCATTTTCATCACGTAATCGTTGATTGTCGCTCCTTAATTGTTCCAGCTGCTTGAGCTCTTCCTCTAGTTCGCCAATCTTCCTCTGCATTTGCCTCTTCTCGCGATTCCAATCGTTCTCGCGCTTCTTTTCCTGCTCCTCCATCTGACTCGCTTCCTGCTGAAGTCGCTCGTTTTCCAACGAAACTTCTTCATATAATTTCTTGTAGTCTTTCTCGTCGTCTTCATCGTCTCTATTCCCTTTCTCGGTGACAACATCGATCGATGACAGAGACGACGATCGCGACCGAGTTGATGGCGAAGACACAGGAAACTGGCCAAAAAGTAAAAAAATTCACGATTTCGAGAAATTTTTGAATAAAAAGTTCACATAGCGCTCAAGCATTTTCCGTTCACTGAAATCACGACGACTCACCGAATAGGAGGAAGGTTGAAAGAGGGACATTAAATTACCGGAACTAGACGACGAGCGCGTTCGCAAATTGCAAAAATTACTGGGCGAATACTTTTGACCTTTACTAGACCGTGAAGATTGCCATGAGCCGTAAGAATTTGTTGGATTATAAGCGGAATACCCACTACCACTACTTCCGCTCAGCGACGTCATCGACCGACTCAAGAATGGGTCACGCGTCATGCTGGACACCGAAGAGCCACGCTCGCGGTCACGAAACGTCCCACCGCCACTAGCACGTGACATATATGGATTGCGATACGACGACCCACTCGAGTACGGGCTCGAAGAACCGAACGGAGACCCGAAGGAAGACATTTCGACCAGAAGAGGAACCACTAGTAAATAACAGATAAGCTCTATCTTATCTTCTCCAAAAAAAGTTCAACAACGAGTTCTCAGCAAGTCACTTGTACTCTGACTAACTATTAATTGAGTTACGAGTTTTTGTGAAATGTTTCACACAAATGATAAAGATAACGATGCAGACATTTTACACTCAACAAACCGACAAGAAACGCACGCGCGAATTTAACGCAAGGAACAGACAACGCTGAGATCAGCTAATTTCGGCAACGGACTTGGCACGTGAAATCTCAGCACTAAAAATACCCGGTTGACGATTATTGTAAGAGCAGTAATTTTAACATTCGTACGCACATAGACGATGGGCTGAACATTTCGCAGAAACTGGCGCATTTTCACCCAATAATGTTTGACTGATGTTTGCTTAACCGTTACCCGTTATTCGCTATCGTGTACAATTCAATGCTCTCTTCTGCCTTTCTTTCTCAACGTCTTATCTGTCATCACCTGTCTCGCGTTTCGTTTCATTTCGTTTCCCTCTCTCAACCAGCCGTCGACCATTTTGCACATCTCGTTCTCGGCGAAGCGAGATCTGCATGGCTAAATGACACAACGATACTCACATTCACGCTCACATTGTTCTCGTTGTGTGTCACGTTCGCATTCGCGTTTGCATTGTTCTTCGCTGCCACTATCGCATCGTTCGACTTCTTGCTGATGGTCGCACTATTTCGTGGTACTGGTGGCGGCAATGTCAGAGTCACTTCCGGCGTTGTATTACCATCATCTCCATTATTCATATTGCTCTGATCTTTTTCGACGGCTATTTCTTCAAACTGACACACTCCTGTTGACCTTCTCTTCGGACGGCGGCGAAACTTCATGTCGGCACCTGACTGAGAGTCTGATTCATTTTCTGCTGTCGTCTCTGAAGCAATCTCTGTTTGTTGATGAGTAGGCACAGTTGGCAGCTGTGGTGGTTTCCTATCAAGTGATTCCTGAGATCCGCGATTAGTTTCGAGCGTGACGGGTGGCGATGTCGGACGCTGTTTAGGTGGGGACGGCGAACCAGCATTCGATTCGATATCGGACGGCGGCTGTTGTTGTAGCTGTGGCTGAGGTTGTGGTGGGAAGGCACTTTCTGCTGCGAAAACGACAATAATTGTGATATTAAATAATAAAACAATGACTTCTATCGCCTTACTTTGTTGCAATAATTTATCTTTGGCTTTGCTAACGTCATCGGCCGAAATACCCTGCGTTGATCGCCGCGTTTCCCTGATGCGTTTCGCGTGTGCCCGACGCTGCGTCTCGCTCTCGTTTGCAGAGCCGGGTTGCGAGGGACTCGTTGGGCCTGAAATCACAATAGTAACACTCAATCAGTCATTTGAGTCGATGCCAACAATAAGTAGAAGTCCAAACCTGGTTGCTGCGGCCCGTTTGTGACTTGCTGCTGTGTAGCCGCTTCGGCAGCTGCTAATCTTTTCTTCTCATCCTCGATCTGTTTCTGTCGTCGTTCTTCCAACAGCTTCAATATTAATTCGTTGTCAGTGACGAGGTCGGTCAATGTCTGTCCCTGATTTGTCTTAACATTAATATCAGCACCGTGCTGCAACAGCAGTTCGACACAGCACGGCTGCTGCCAATAGCATGCGGCCGCGAGTGGTGTCCAACCTTCGTGATCGCGTGCATTCACGTCGATCTGCGACCGAAGCACCTTCGACATCAACAATTTCGATATCACATCCATGTAACCTTTTGCAGCGGCTACGTGCAGAACTGTGGCACCAGAGCGAGGATGTGGTCTGTCATCTGGAATCACATATATAATGTGTGAAACAGACTATCGAAGATGTAGGTTTATCAAGCTATCGTACCAACATCACTGGTCTTCAGCCACCTGTCCACGTCGTTGTTAACTGAACGCAGTTCTTGGTTTCGTAGCGCGTCGAGATCGTGTCCCTCAAGTCGGGCCATGATTACTTCCTGCCAATAACAGTAGAGATCGATCTCAGTCTAATAAAATCGAGAGAAAGCTGTACGATGTTACCTCGACACTGTCATTGTCAGCTATATCACACGCCAGTTCACCGTCGTTGTTGACAATGGTCGGATCAGCACCGTGATCGAGGAGCAGTTGGGCGATGTGTGAGTGCCCACAACTCGCAGTGGCGTGTAATGCGGTCCAGCCTTCCAGGTCACAACAGTTCACATTAGCGCCTGATCAAATTAAAACCATAGAATTAATCACTAAGTCATCGCCATTTGAAGAAAGTGCTCAGCATGTTACCGCTGTCGATAAGGAACTTGACCATATCATAATTATCGTCGATGCAGGCCTGATGCAGAGCCGAGAGACCATCGATGTTGGTCACATCGACCAGTACCAGGTCATTGTCCAGCAAACGGCGACACTCATCGTAGTCATTTGTGGCGCACGCGGCCAGGAAGAGTGTCGAGTTGGAGAACTTGATCTTGGTGTCGGTGCGTTTCCTCTCGCCCGCCACGCCATCATTTTGTTCTCGCGCCAGGAGCTCCTCGTTTTCGAGCCATCGCTTCAGTTGCTGGTCGCGACGGTGAAGGGCTGAATGAGGCGAGATGACAGAGGAGAGAGAGAACAGAGATGAAGAGAGATCATATGGCAGAACATATCTGCAACTCGGCCCTCCCATTCGACTGGTGACGAAGAATTAGAGTGAAATTCTTACCGTTTTGACCACGACTGACCAGCGAAGAATCCATTTTTTGAGTGCTCCTTAACATGCGCAGTGTTGCAAAGAGCGCAAAATTCAAATATTTTAAGGTTCGGTTCATTGCCTGACTAAACCCCTAAAAGGACAGCCGTTAGGTCCCGACTGATACACATCTTTGCCAGGCGTCACCAAGAATAATTAAATGGAACATACATACAAAGATTTATTACAAATATTTAATTTGGTACAAATAATCGCGTTCATAGCAATGACGTGTTGTCGGTGGCAATTAATAATTAAAAAACAAAAACACGTTCGCGTCGTCCGTGTCGATCGACGTCAATCCGTAAATCGTGTATGTCATATTCGCGTACAGACATCTTCATGATCATCAACAGCGTAACAGCGATTCGTTATACAATTAACATTTAAATTAATCATCGTCGTTATATCATATCATCATTATATTAAAATGACAAAGCCTACTGGCACATTTATTCAAAATCAATTCAATTTAATTTCGTTTCACCACAGTCAGTCAGCCTTTCGTCCTTCTCGTTCTTCTAGTTGCAGCCTTGCGAACGGGATCCCGATCGCGATTACGTCGCTTTCTCTTCGATTCCCTTCTGAACGCAACGTTGGTCGCGTCATCGGCCAACTGTGGACACTTTTCAACATCGTGAATGTCTGATCCGTAATATTTGGCCACAACACCGTTTAGAATAAGCTCGTTGCGCTCTTCGCCAGTCCAAAATTGTCCATAGGACCCTCGAAAACCAGATCGGACCAATTGGCTTTCATGTTTCCACGCGTCCTGCACCGCTCGTTGTCGTGCTCCTCGAATCAGGCGTCGCTTCTCTTCGTCCACGTCGCTCGAGTATCGAATCTTTATCAGGACGTTCGTATTCTCAATGCGAATGTCAGCGGTCGACGAGCGACCATCGTCCTGTTTGACTCTGGACACGTTGAACTGTGTACCGAGACGCTGAAGTTGGTTCCAGTCTTCGTTGGCTTTCGCGGCATCGCTCTGAACGAAGTAGAACACGTCTTTGGCGCTGTTTTCTGTCGATGAAAAGTGGATTGGAACAAATTGTGTGTCGTTAAATACCGTGGTGAAGACATCGCTCAGGATGGGGTTCGCTTCGTTCACTACATTGACCACAGTTCTACCATTCAAGTTGCTCAACAGAATGCCATTACTGATCACAGACGTCTGAAAAAGCAATAATAATAAGTTATGTGGCCTTCAGCATTCTTACTGAATGGAATATCAGTGATTTAAAGCACACTGTTTATACATATAAATACATATCAAAATATGTATTTATACATATCAAAGTACATATTTCGCTCTGGCTATGGTCAATAAGCACGACTCGAATCGGCAGCTGAATTGCAAGTTCGTGTCGATTCAAATTGCTCGGATGATGGAACAGCGTCCCGTCTTCTTTCCCACCGTATTTCAAGTGTTGGACGCTTATGCGGCTTTCTGTGAGCGCCTATTTATGTCTTATGTCGATTCCAGCGAGATCAAGTTGGGAGATCTAAACATTACTTACATTGAGACTTGAGATGCGAAGCACCATCGAATTAATGGCACCCAACTGGAAATCAGCAAATTTGCCATCGACACGGACCTCCGATGGCGAACTGATGTCGTGCGATGTGAATGCTGAAGTGATGATTTGAGATGCGCAAGATAAGCCTGATATGAGAGGAAGAGTGGCGCGGAATGGAGTCACCATCGATGAGTGTTGAGTGCTCGCCACCTCTTCTGGCATGATGCGGTTCAGGTTGAAACCGAATAGCTCTAACCATGAAGATAAATCGGTCATGAGTCCGAAAAATGATTGATCATTGATCGGATCGTTGTTCTTAAATCGGTACAAATGCAGTTGAGTGGGGTTAGCGATGAGTTTGGCGATCTGATCCCACGATGGTGTCAGCCATTGAGTGGAGATGGGATCGTATGTACGATGACCGATGAAGAATAATAAGCCATTGAACGGATCTCGGAAAGCACCGTGATAATCAATGGGCAACCAGAAATCGGGATTAGAGTCGCGAACGATCTTGCCGAACGCATTCCGTTGAACATCTTTCACTAACGTGCCATCAATGTTGAAGACAGCGATCGGCGATCCGAGATGATCGCACGCCAGATAAAACTTGGCACCATTGACAATCATACATACAACGTGTCCTCGCAGGTCGTAGAGCAGTTGAACTACATTTGAGTTGCTAACAACATGCGTGATTCGCTCCTGGTCACTGACATCACCGTAGATCAATTGCGTGTAATTTCCATGTCCATCTTTTCGTGCCATGAGTCTCCCGCGTGCATCGTAATAGTAACTGATATAATTGAGATCGAAACCATCATCCTGAAACGCATTCATCAACTGGCCCTCGGCATTGTACACGAATTTGTCATGTTGTCGGGTGACGATGAATCCTCGTTCATCGACCGTGATCATGTCGTCATCCGAGTAGCCAGTCAGTCGATCGCCATCGTCCCACTTCAGATTGATGTGATTCTTGCCTTCCCAAACACTCTTCATGTTGCCGTTGATGTCGTAAATGTATTTTGACGTGACTTGTCCTGGCAAAGTTGATACTTGTTCTAGATATCCATCCTAATAAAAAATGGAAACTGTTAACTGTTATTCCACCCGAGGCTCAAACTATCTAATGGACCAATCAGTTCGCGTTTTTTAAACCAGAAAACCAGACACAGATATCTGTATTATGCACTCATTCGTATAATCACAAGCATTTAACTACGGTACTTACCAGCGTATAAGTGAAATTGGTTGTCAGATGTGGTTGATTATTGATGTACCGCATTCGTGTCTCAGTAATGCGATTGCGACTGTCGTAATGATAACTCAACGAGAATAAGTCTTTGTTCCAGACGCTCAACGAGATAAGTACTGGTCGTCCATATGAATCGAGTCCAATCGTTTTCGTGAATCCACGACTCTCATCCTGTAGCATGATTGCGTTAAATTTCGGTCTTCCAACGAGAAACGAATCGAATGACTCCAGATTACCACTTGCTAAATTGTATTTATATTTGGTACTCGTGGTGACTTTACCGCCGATTTCTAATTCGATTTCGCTCGGCAGCAACGACGACGAATCGTATTTATATCGGAGCTTATAATTCGAGAAACCGCTTCGCGAACCGAATCGATGTCGCTCTTCTTTAACGACAGGTCCTTGGTAGCGATAATCAACGCCGTAATCCATATCAGCGAAACTCTTGACAATCTTCTTCGCCATCGATAAGCGCTCGTGGTAAGTATAATCAGTTTGTTCGACGCCACAGAAGACACTCGCGAGAAAGCCGAACTCGTCATACTTGTAAACAACTCTTCCGAGATTCGATGGCAACAGTTTGGCGAGTATCTTTCCGGCTTCATCAAACTGAATCGTGTACGGGTGCTTCATCCCTGGTGCCAAGTAGAGCAGTTTGTAGAACCCGATCGATGTCTGTTGACTGAATTCGTGTTTGTGGCCGTTTGGTGTGATGATAGCCTGAATGCCGCCAATTGAATCGAAGCGCATCAAGTACCGTGAGCCACTCGGCATGATGATTTCCGATGGTGCCGCCATGTTCATGTTCTCGTCATACTTGTAGAGAATGCCACTTGAAAATTGGCCACTGTTGTCGGCCAACTTCACTTCCGCCAGTCGGCCATTGACGTCGTAGTTGAACCTCTTTGACAGTTGGCCACGATTCCATGCCGATAGGCGACCGAATTTATCGTATTCGAGCTCTACCATCGTTAAATTATGACTAGGTTGCCACTAGAAAGATAAAACAAAAATGTAATTAGAGTGAAGATCGATAGGCAAGCAAACGGCGACAGTAGCAGAGAAGTAGAAGAATAAATGGACTTTTACTTTGAATGGACGGCCCAAATTATCGTAATACACTTTGACTAGCGGTGATTGCTTCGAATCAAATGCCGTTTCCGTTTCCTGTTCGCGATCAAACTCCACACTAAATAGGACGTCTCCATTTATCTTCACCTTTCGACCGACTTGAACTATGGACTTCTGTTTCCCTTTTCCCTCTCGTCTCACATACTGCCGCAATTCGTATCTGTCAACGATGTCTTCGCCTCGCGATATTTTCATTCTCGATGGCGTCGGAAAAGTTTCAGCTAAAATCGGATTGATGTCAGCGAACAGCGACGACGGAGCGGACTCGATTTCAATCACTTCGCCATTGGCCATTCTCATGGTCAGCTTCTTGCCATCCTGGTCACTGATAATTCGATTTTCCGTACTACCGATCACACTTATTACATCACTTCCGGCAATCTTCATCTCGACCGGACTCTTCCTCTCATCGGTGCTAATCTTGACGGCAACGCCTTCAATATTCAACGAGTATGTCATCTGTACAGTATGACCAGTTGGCGTGATGGCCTGAATCAGTCTTCCGTAGTCATCGTACGTATATATCACTGACTTGCCGGCCGAGTCAATCTTGCTTCTGACCAGACCACCATTCCCGTAATAATTGAAAACGGTCTTGAAGTTATCTGGCGTGGTGAAACTTTGTAGCATTCGCATCCTCGACATTTCAAGCCTGCATTTGCCGCCTTGCGTGCTTTCGATGGACTTCACTTGATTGGCGTAATCTCTCAGTATGTAAATCTTATTTCCGGTTGCGTCCGTCACCGAACTCAACTTGCCGAAGCTGCGACACACAATTAATTATTTAATGACTGTTTGTAGATTTTGATATAAATTAATACTTACGACGTATTCACATTGTACGCGAACGTGTATATCGTCTTACTCGTAATGATATTCCTCGTGGCAACGTGTTGACCATGGCGATTGAATACATAGACGACTAGCGTTTCCGGCGAAACAACTTCATACTCTTGAGTCTTCGAGTTCGGTTGGGGCAACGAGATCAGTACCGCACGAATTCTCAGATTTCCCTGATCAGCTAAGTAAAGCGTGCCATCGGGACTGATCGCGATCGATGAGATGCTACTCAATTTGGCATTCGATGCCAAAAAGTGTTGATCATCTCCGTCGAAACACAAGCAGTTGATATCCATGCAGGAACATTGATTATCAATGCCGACAAGGCGACTAATTTTGCCATCAGAAGACGAGACGATTCTGACACGATTCACCATCTGTGAATCACTTTCGGCAATGTACAGATCGCCGTTCGATGCGAACGCGATGGACTGCGGTGTCTCGAGAAAGACTTGATCGGCAACAATCTGCTGATCTTGTGCACCATCAGGACCAGGAGTAGTGAGCAATTCGTCTGCCGCTGTTGATGGTTGAGCGGTTATCACAGATGAACAGTGTGTCGGACGACCAGCGACAATCTTGATGCGCTTATCTTGTGTAATTTTCAATACCATATGATCATCGAGTATGTGCAGAGAATTATCGAGTGCATTGATGGCGAGCTCAGTTGGCCATCGAAGATTCAGTTTCTGTATTGGTATCGTACCGGAACAAGGGAACGGCTTCCAGTACGATTTGTGATAGTGGTCACCGATTAGTGTATGTATGATGGAACTCGTATCGACCATCCTAAACGCAAGGAAAAAAATGTACGAAAGTAGATCGGAGTTCAGGATCGTTACTAACCTGAGTAGAAATAATAAATTAAAAAAAAATAGAATCTTCACTCACCTAATATTGGTGCCATCAGCGATATACATCTCATTGGTCAGACTGATTGCAATTCCTTTTGGATACGCCAATCGTGCGTCTCTTGCCAGGGTATTATCGCCGCACAGGTATTTGTCTCCTGGTAAGCATTTAATGCCACTACCAACCACAGCTTCGAGATTGTTTCGCACATCAACGACTCGGTGACTTTCAAGCGTGATCACACGAAGTACTTGATGCCGTTCGGGATCGGATAAGTAAAGCTTGCCGTCGATCGGACTGATCGTTAAGTGATACTTGTACGCCACTTGTGATGCGCTCAGCTCGACAATGGTTGTCACCTGGCCATCGACCGGGCTTATTTTCCTGATTAGATTAAAGTCACCAAGGTAGACGCTACCATCAGGAGCTGTTGCCAACGAGACAGGTGCCAGAAGGCGTTGCTCCTTGGCCGTGCCATTGCAGTATGGACAATTCACGGGCCTCTGTTGACCATCTCCCATCGTTGTCATAATCACTTTGGGTTTCTTCTTCAGGTACACGTTGGTACCGTCACCCTTCTGAAGGATCCCTTCATGAAAGTTGTAGCGATGATGAATGTCCAAATTCCAGCCGCCAATCTCCGAAATGCTCATGTCGTGGCCCGAAAGCTGAACGGTTTGAACTTCCCAGATCACAGTCGGACAATTGGTGTACCTTTGATTTTAAAATGTACGTACACATAGTTAAGTAACTATTTATAGAAGAATAGATATTCTGGTAGCTGATTATAATGAGTGGCCAAAAACCAACAAAATATTTTACGTACTCATAGCCGACGTGAATCAATGCAGTTGCCATTCCGAATACTTTTTGTCTATAAACATTTCTCCTGTTCCATGCGTACGTGAATTTTATGTTCGGATCAGCCTCGAAAACCTTCTCGAACAGAATTCCTTCGATAGCGATCTTCAAGTGAACAAGTCTGAGTGATTGAGCGCTCATCTTGTCCGGTGTCAATTGGAGTTCGATAGTCGACATGTAGTCACTCGCCCGACTCGAGTGATACACCAGATGAATATTAGTGCCCGAAATTTTCAGCGATTCTTGTACGACTCGTGACTCGGCAAGTATCGCGCTCATCTGTGGGCATCCACCCTGAAATCCGTGCTTCCAAGTGGCGAGAACGATCGGTTTCATTGTATCGTAATCGTGCTCGACGCAAATTGGCGATCTATAATCTGGCATTTTGCGTTCATCGATCGCCATGCGGACTCGATCCATGACCAGAATCTCGTTCCATGGCACCATCACCGTTCGTTGAGTTGGTCGAAACGGTTCGCGCTGGAAATGTATTGTGACTGATCCGCCACCGTTGACCATCAAATCGAACCATCCTGTGTCTCGAGTGAGCGTAAAACCGAGAGTAGGGTCGCTCGCGACCGCTACTCTAACACCGATCAGTCCGTTTCCGGTTCCCGTTAGCACCTGGCCGCGGATGACTGATGCTCGACTGTAAACAGAACAGAAGGGCAAATGAACGTTATGATGAACGTGAATTAGATTAGATTAGATTTCTTTTTGTTTTTCTCCACCATCCGTTATAAGATGATCTCGGTATGAGCAGAAACCGGTCAAGGGGAAAGGAACATTTTCGGCGAAAATTGCAATATATATTCGTTTATTTACTGACCTGGCATTGAAGCGTTTCCAGAAGTTCATGCTGAACGAAGTGACAGCAGCAAGGCAGCAAGAAATATGGGCGGGAGAGAGAGAGAGTGAGAGTGAGAGAGTGAGTGACAGATGAGAAGCAGCTAAGCGTCAAGTTAGTAAGAGCGAACAACATTTAACAACATTTCGACATCAACACAGCTTGCAATGAAATGCGTTTTGATTGGCCGCAGTTAAGCAGCCAAAGTGAATTAATTGCAACAAACCTGTCATTAAAGGCCAGTTTCTGAGCGTAACTCTGTACCGAATCCTCATCGATGAGGAACTGCATTCGTTGAAAAAATGAAGCAGTAACGGGTGGTGGCTGCTTGCGTAATAAAATATCGAGCGGATCGGCAGAGTAGAAACATAGTGGACTATTTTGACAATCTGCACTGGCACAGCACTCGCCATCCGCACAATCGATGAGTCCGTCTGACAAACATATTAATTAATTAATTCAAACATGTCCACATCAACAGGGTGATTCGCTCACCATTGTCGTTGTCGATCTTGTCGTTGCAGATTTTTTCCAATGTCCCACCACAATCGGGTCCCGTTGCATCTTCATGACATTCACATCGCCACTCACGATTATTATTATTATCATGATCATCGTCTTTCGATTGGACGCATTCACCACGATTATGACAGTTTTGCGGACATCCATCCAGTGTGCAATGTTTACCATTCCAGCCCTGCATGCAGATACACGAACCGTTGACACATTGTCCATGTTCCAGGCAGCGAATGTCGCTAAGGGAGAGACAGAGAAGAAGGAGATAGAGAGAAAATTAATTATAATTCAAAAAATCATATCTAGAAATTAATCGCAATCAATTTATAAACGATCACACGATATGCTTAAAGTGCAGCGCATTCTTTTCTGTGTAATTAACCGTTAACCGTTAACACCCCAACTAACTACGAACAAAATCGCAATTAATATCGAACTCGTAGTATTAATTAAAAGTGCAGTAATTTAATATCTTCAAATCTTACTTACCAGATACGTTCGTTACATTTGTCGCCCATCCATCCATCGTGACAGATACACTTGCCGTCTGAACACTGACCGTGATGACCGCAGTCGAGATCACATCGTTCTGTGTGTGTGTGTTTTTTTTAGGCAAAACAAACATTCAATTCAATTAGGTACTATACGTACTCCACATAGTTCATGATATAGTTAGTTGGTTACCTAGAGAACAGTCAGCACCAGTCCATCGGTGTTGACAGACACACTGCTGCAGCTCGACATCGAACGCACCATGGCCCGAACAGTCGGGCAAACAACGTAGTGCATCACTATCCGGTTCCGCACAACTTGCGCCTTTCCATCCTTTCCCGCATACGCACGATGCATTGACACAGATTCCGTGACCGGAACAGCCGGGATCAAGACAGTCGACTTCCTGACAGTTCTGTTCTCCTTTATAACCTGACATAGAGAGAGAAACCTTATTATTGATTAAGTTCAACTTTCTTGATTACTCCAGTCGGTTGCCCGAATGAAACACATACACAAGTCGAGCATGCACATTGATTAAACTGAACCTAGTATTTTGTGTGTACAACTTACCCGGATAGCAGTGACACGAACCATCGATGCAGTCACCATGACCAGAACAATCGTTCACTTCGCACTCGTCTTCGCGCAATTCGCACTCGTTTCCCTTCCATCCCGAATTGCATTCGCATCGACCCTTCACGTACTGTCCACGACCGGAACACAGGACAGGACACACGCCTGATATGTACGTGTGTGTGATGTACAAATATAAGTAAGTAGTTATACCATGAGTGGCATTAGGAGTGTGTTGTTAGGACGACATACATAATTAGGTAAGAGAGGGGGTTGTAAGTGAAGGTACTTACGATACGTGCACGATTCGCCAGCATAATCGGTATCACATTTGCAACTGCCCATAATACATGTACCGTGACCGTGACAGTCGTATGGACACGGAATGTTGTTCGACTCGTCTGTAATGTGAACGAAACAAACGATATGACAGAAATATGACTAGAAGTGATGCTGCGACTTAGCTCTGTACATACCAGCGACTAAAGTTGTGAATGATATTTCCTGTGTCTCTCGATTATCGTTATAAATGGAAATATACCAAACTCCGCGATCGAGAAACTTGTAAAACTCGGCAATGCGGGATGTCGGCATCATCATCATCATGTGTTGCGATCTCTGTCCTGCTGATCGTTCGACTCTTTGGTGACCCGAACTCGAACCACCGGATCCTGATGGTGAACCAGCGGTGGTTGGTTGCTGTTCTTCTTCTTCACCGATCACCTCCATGAAGTCATACTTGGTGTGAGTTGGGACACGATTTCGGCTACCATAAACGCCCAACGTGATACCGACGGGCAGCGTAAAATTGATTCGAATCAGTGACGGTTCGTTCTGTATAAATTGTATATTCCAATGGCCAAATGGAGGCACGCGCGAAACGTGTTTCTTGCCGAATTGCACTTCTTGAAATTGTCCATCTGCAGGCAGTGTTTTGATGGTTTTCCTCGGCAACGGCTCTGCGGAATCGCATTAAAAAAAGGAAGAAAGAAGTGTGACATAAATATTTACGAACTGTACCACATTTTTTACAGTTTTTTTAGTCTCCCCTTTCCTCCCTTCCCCTGATTTCACTTTCTTCTCTATACATATTTCGTTTGCATTTTCCCATATAACTTATTCCGCAAGTATGTAACTTTCATGTCGCAGAAATTGTTTTGCAAGTAAGTCAGCAAGTAAGTGCGCTCAAAAACGGCGGTTTCGTTTTGCATGTCTCTCTATCTCTCTACTGTATCTATATATCTATCTATCTGTCTTCACCTTGTGCCAGAGCGCGCGATTTTGGCTGTGTGTCTAACAAATTTTAACCAAAAGAGACAGGTGAAAGAAACATGAGCGAGAAGAAAAGTTAAAGTTTGTTTGTTTATGTGTGTAGTGTAACATCTTATCTAAATATATATCTATCTATCATCACACCAAGTTTGATGGAAAGAGAAAGTGTAAATAAATGCACACCGAAGTGCGCAGTGCGCGCGTCAGCATGTTCAAAAATGCATGCATAATAAATGCGAGCGAGAAATTCTCATGCATTAATGTACATACGAAAATACAATAAAAAATGTGTGTATGTGAATTTCGGAGAGCAAAATTAGAAGTGCCTAATCGGTAAGTAAGAGGTGGTGAGAGATGTGGTGTGAGGTAAGAAATAGATAGAAAGACGACCGAGTAAAGAGGGGCGAGAAAAAAAATTGAATGGTACCATTCACGTTAGCGATTGGTGAGAATGTTAGCGAGTTGGTGCTGTCGAAATTTAAATTAAATTAATTTCGGGGTAGAACAAAAAGTAGAAATTGTAAATTGTAATTTGCACTAGCAAAGCGAATAAATGACATATATAGAAGAAGAGGAACCCAAGCCAAGGAAATTGCATGCGGGAGGGGGAAACTTACCAAAAATGGGTGCATCACCATCATCACCACTCACATCATCATTCTCATCAGTGGTGGTGTTAGTCATCATGCTGATCATGCTGTCAGTATTAGTTTGTACGACGTCTTTCAAAAACGACGACGACGAAGACATATCATTATTAGTAGTGGTGGTGGTGGATGCAACTAGTAATAGTAATGAATTCTCCGTCGTACTGTTATCAATAATATCATCATCATCATTATTCGATGAGCCGTTACTCATCATCTCTTGTGGTGGTCCATCGGTAGTAGTAGTAGTATCGCTAATTATTGTTATTATTTTGTCAGCAGTTGTATCACCATCACCGTCTTCAATGATGCTGATGGTGGTGGTGGTTGTCGAAGACGGTGACGGATCAGCAGCAGCAGGACCGATGGTCAGCAGGTGATGCTGTTGGTGATGGTGATCCAGTTTAGTAACTCGTTTAGTATTAATGTATGTATTCTTCATCTGCGCTTCTTCTTCTTCTTCTTCTTGTTTCTCACTAATATTTACTAATAATAAATCATTGAAATTAGGCGACTCATCATCATCCGGATTTCCATTCTTCTCATGCTTCTGATTATCGTCATTATTAATATCATTGTGGTGATGATGCCCATCACTAACTAGCGGCGGCGACGCATCACTGTCAATGATTATATGCTGCTGCTGATGTTCTTCTTGTTGTTGTTCAAACATGTCACCGCCGACAACATGAAATATGTGACGACTGTTCGCCACCATGTCACTTCTTCTTCTACTTCCTTTGCTGCCACCATCATCATCGTGATGCTGTCTCAATGCCGCCGCCGACAATGACAATGCTCTACGCTGTTGATTCCGATTCTTCGTCTTCGTCTTGTTACCGATCAAACTGCTGTCATCAACCACGTATCCCAACTCATCACCGTCACCGTCACGCGCATCTGTATCACCACTGCCAGCATTCTCAGCATCAGTATCACCATCCGTAGTAGTAGCAGTAAGGCGAGCATCATCATCATTAATATTATCCTTAACACTACTAACAATCAGATCATGCAACAACAATCCATCCGTCGTGATGACTATTGGATTATTATTATCATTCATGTTGTTGTTTTGTTGTTGTTGTGATTCATGTAACGCTGTTCCTGTTCCTGTTCCTGTTTGTTGTCTCTCCATCATAATCGATAATAATCGAAAAGATGGAGAAGATGGAGAGGATGGATAAGATGAAGAAGATGCTGCTTCCTGATGCGGCGACAAAAGAAATTGTTGGGATGCAGCTGACGATGACTGATCGTCACCGTCAAACTCAGACTCAGACTGTGATGAAGACATTGTCGTCGAGTCAACTGTGGCAGCGGTGGCAGATGTGGTTGTTGTCGTTGATGATTCGGTGCCGTCATTTAAATTGTCATCACTGTCACTGTCACTCTCACCAATACCATCGTCATCATCATTTTTCGCTACGTTCTCATCCGTTTGACGTTTTTCTCGCATGACATTAAACAACAATTCACCTTCACCACCACTACCTTCAGATATGATTTGAATCTTACTTTTTCGATGATGATCATCACTCCTCGTCTCCAAGTTAGTAGTTGTAGTAAGCTCGATGATACGTAGCATGTCATCATCACCATCATCATCATCGACCATCACAGGACACCGATGATGACTGATGAGTTCGGGGGTGGTGAAGCGCCGCCAGTCTGATATTCTTGAACTGGTCCCTGAAGTGGAATGGAATGGAGAGGAAAATGAGGCAAAACGAAAAAAAAACAATGGTGGAAGTGAATGGAATGGAAAATCAACAAAATTTATGATTAAGAATGACGGACGAGAGAGATAAAGAGAAAGAGCGATACCACAACAACAACCAACATTCATCCAATTTTAATGATCTCATCTCCGGAAAATAGAGAGAGAAGAGAGTTTAATGAGATGATTTAAAAGGAATGCGGAATAGGAGGAGGAGGAGATGGAG
>JAGGCA010002286.1:3647-15259 GCA_022876805.1 Osperalycus tenerphagus | reverse complement strand
AGACAAAACAAATGGCATCGATTAGTGAGCGAATGACGATCTGGTTGGTTTGGGAGTCCCGAATTGGGACCTGGTCAGTCGAGCGCCCATACAAGGGCCGCATTTCGGCACCAGGTGATTTGTAAGAATGAAAATTGGTCGCTCGATACAGCGGTACGATATCGGTAGTATTGAATGGATACCTTTGATTCTGTACGAAACAGCATTAAACAAAAAGATTTAATATTTGCATATCGCGGTGTACTTGTCGTGACACTAGCAGAAAAATGAGACATTTAGATGGCATTAATGCTGTTTTGTACGGAATCGACACCGTGGCGGATCATCGATATCGTATTTTCATCAGTCTCGTGGTGCCCTTCCATGCGAGCGCCTCTCAAATTCGAATTCGGCGTCATAGCGAATCATGGATCGATCCGAACGCGATCTCAGCTGGTTCGAAACAACAACATGATCATGATTTTGTCACGCTAGTTGCTTCTAATGAACGTTTCGGAAGGCGTCAAGCCAACAAACAAACTTTCACCTCCGACCGTCAAAATAGTCTTCAATGTCGAGTTTGGACCTCGACGAGGGCCAGTCGTGCGAAGATCGTCGTGCAGTTGGCGAGCTGCTCGATCAACTGGTTCGTGCTGTCTGTCACCCAGCTGCTTCCGCATCACCGTCTCCATGTCCATCTGCACCATCACTGCCCTCAGGTCACAGGCCGACCAGATCAGTGGCTTACATTTACAGTGAGCCGTTGTTGATGCACGCCGATCGACTGCCGAAAGTGAGGGGCAGAGTGAGTGTCGAATCTCCTCATCTCCGCACTCCCATTTACTTTATCTCTTCTTTCTAACCGTAGGCCATCCTAACGCACTCACTCATCCAGGTCGGTGAATTAGTGCCTTGAGTGGCGCATCGTTATTATAATTTCGTGTCATTCAGGCTTATGGTCTACTCGATAAGATGATGATCGTCAACGCGAAACCGGCATCGGAGAGCGAGCTGAGAGCATTTCACACACAAGACTACCTCGACTATGTCAAGAAAGTGACGGAAATGATTGCTGCCAGTGGTGCGAATGACGAAGAGTGCCAGACGGACGACTCACTGATTAGCGAACAATTTGGTATCTGTTATGACTGCCCACCGCTTTTCGATCTTTTTCCTCTGATATCGCACATTGGTGGCAGTTCGTTGACGGCGGCCAGATGCGTGTCGAGTGGCTTGTGCCAGGTGGCCATCAACTGGACGGGAGGCTGGCATCACGGTGCGTCTGACGAGGCGAAAGGCTTCTGCTACGTCAACGACATCGTGCTCGCCATTCTCTATCTTCTTCAGCACGGCTTCTCTCGCATTCTGTACGTGGACTTCGATCTGCACCACGGCGATGGTGTTGAGAATGCATTCGCGCACACATCCAAAGTGATGACGGTCTCTTTCCACAAGTACGAGCTCGGTTTTTACCCAGGCACAGGTCACATCGACGATGTCGGTTGGGGCCAGAAGGGACGCTATTACTCGGTCAACGTTCCGCTGAGGGACGCGATCCGCAACGACAGCTACGTCCACATCGTCAAGACCGTTTTGGAGAAGGTTCGTCATCTATACAAGCCTGAAGTGGTCGTATGTCAGGCGGGCGCTGACACTCTCAATGGCGACGAAATGAACTCATTCAACCTGACACTTGAGGGTCCAGGAGAGTGCGTTAAGTACCTGCTCGGGTGGGACACGCCTGTCATTCTGCTCGGCGGTGGCGGGTACAATGTCGTCAATACGGCGAGGTGCTGGACATACATGACATCGATAGCACTCCACGTCGACCTGGCCGCTGACATTCCCGACCACTCGTTCTTTCTCGTGTACCGTCCTAGTTACGAGCTGCACATCGGCGCAGGAAATCGGCCGGATTGCAATGACACGCATTATGTCGAGTCTGTTTTGCGGAAAGTGCTCACCAACTTGCATTTCGTTTCGTGATACTCGATCTCGTTAGCATAGCAATGCCACAAATAACTTTTGTAATGCATTTTATTACTCTGGCATATCGTCGTCCAGCATGGCATCGATATCCATCTCGACGGCCATGGACGCGTTCGTGTCGAGCGTCGATTCCTCGCTGACACACTCGCTAATGTCGACATCACCATTTGGAGGCTGGCTCAACTGCATTCTGACAAATAATAATAATAGCGTGCTCGAATTAGGTATGTGAATCAAAGTATCGAAATCTGTTTCTGACACCAGAGCTACTTACCTGAGTGCTTTCTGGCTCTCAGCGTAGAACTGATTTGGATGGTAGATGCCTCCTTGAGGGACCTGGTACCGGGGATGATGACAGGCGAAGTACTTCGTACACGCGCCCGTGTAGTTCTTCTCTTGCGCAAGTGTTGCGATCTAATGAACAAACCAGCATAGTGCATAATAACTAGATCACTTTGCAACGCGTCTCACCTCTTCGATGTTCTCCTCGTTGATTCCGTATCGTCGCAGCATCACCTTGAGATTGGCGTTATCGGAGTGCCTGAACGGACATCCGTGCGTGTCGACCGGACCGGGAGGATTCTCGTTGATGATCTTGTTGCAGCCGAACGCGCTCATATTCACCTTCTTGCCTTCCTTGCCGTAATTGTATCGGATGTTGTACGAATACTCGCGCTGGAATTTCTCGGGAGGAATTTTCTTGATGAATTCCTCGCGGAAGAACGTGAGAGCGTCATCCAGGGTCAAGCCGGCGCTCTTGAGAAAGAGTCCGTAGTGGAGTCGCCCGAAGTGCCTCAAGTGGTGCTCCTTGCGCAGAGTCTCGTGGATGTATCTCATGCACGGTGGGAACGACTCTTTAGCCAGGTCGTCGATTTTGTCAGGATCCAGTCGCTCTCGCCCACCCAAACTGTCGCTCTTCTTTCTCAGTGCGCGCTTCTGCAAATCTACGTGCTCCACAACCAGAGTGTGCAAGCGATTCAAGAGGCGACTGTCTTCCTCGAGTTGCGGCATCAACAGCTGGATCATCTACGGGAACAAGTTCGATATCGAACTGGTCAATAAGCACAGCATGACTTACAGCGAGTGATTGCGCGAGGTCCACCTTGAACTTTGTGCAAATGATGGAAACGATTTCGGTCGCCCAAACATACGCAAAACCACCGCTCAGGTAAACTCTGCGCAACTTGACCAATTCGAGCGCCTCCTCGAACGGAATGCGATACATGACTTGGAACGTCGACGTTCTGGTGTCTCTGAACGTAACGAGCCCATCGGAGACCAGTTTGGACTTTTCGCCCTCGGGCACCTGCTCGTAGTCGAACCCATAATGATGCAGTACTTCTGGTATGTTGTACCGCTCATTTTTGTTGAAGAATCGATACCGAAGAAAGTCGGCCTCGATCTGGATGAACCACTTCCTGAGGTCCTCGTTGCGACAGTAGTACAGACGTAGCAGGTAATGTGAGATGTGGTCGCGATGACGAGCCGTCATCACGTCGGGGCTGTTAGTCGAGCCCTGACCCTGGAACGAGGTGCGCAAAACATGAGCATTTCTTGCCACCACAATCAAGTGCAACGCACCAGGATGTAGAAATTCTTGCCATCCTTCACATTAAACAGCCTGTTCTCCAGGTCTTCCGAGTATTTCTTCTGCTCCCTGTACGTGTGTTCGGCAGCTTTCATTTCCTCGAATACACGAAGCACTGAATGACATCCAAGACAGTGAGTGAGCAATGATCGCACCGCCGAGAAGTGTCACTTACGTGCCAGTCGCTCCTGAACCGCGTCCTCAGCGTCCGTCAAGTTGACCTTACCGAACGGCGGAGCGACATACAAATTGATGCTGTACTTGTACTCGTTGGTCGCTCGTCCAATGACGACACCGCCAGTCTTCATGTCGTACTGCTGCCGGTCCGTGTTGCCCGCATCGATCGACCGACGGACATCGCGCCTGCTGGCGAATGAGAACGCCATGGCCTGAAATAAGAGCAGGTAACGTCGGGAATGATGGCGGCCAGGACGAGCCGTGTCAGTCACAAAGCAGACTTGAGCAGTTTTGCGCCAAACACAAGTTGGGAGTCGCTCACCAGGCGGCGCTGAGTCAACGTAAATAAATCGACTAATTTTTCACAGATTGTCAATCAGGTTGATAGCTGAACAAGTGACAATTTTAGTGACCAAATCCGGTTCCGATCCGCGTTTATTGTCGTATTGTTGCTCTTACCCTCGCATTTCTCGTGATATACTCTCTCTCTCTCTCTCGACGTTCCCAATTTGCAGGCATTTCTGTGCACTGTCGAGCGCCCGTCATTCGGCATTGGCCTCGTCTCGTCTCGTCTCCTGGTCTCTGTTGATGACCCGCTCATCACTGTTCATCCACGATGACGACCCTCCTGCCCAGTGATGCGACCCTCTCTGTCGTGCTCACCCTCATCTGTGCCACTGCTGTACGTAGACCGCGACATGATGTCCACCTGTCACCATATTTCTATGTCTTGCAGTTGTTGGTCTTGTTCTCTACCTTCTACATTCGTCGCTACCGGAATCCGTTCGACAATGACAGGAGCGCCCTGATCACCTCGATCTTGTGTCTGGTCATCGTGCTCATCACATCTGCCCTTCTCCCGATCGACATCTTCATCGTTTCGTTCATGAAGAATCCGAATGGCACTTTCAAGGTAACTCCTTGACACCTCTTCCTCTTGTTTGTCTCGCACTCACTCCGCGTTCTCTCAGGACTGGGCCACTAACGAAACTCGTGAGAGCATTGAGAATGCTGTTCTCTACTCGTATTACTGTAAGTGATGGGCAACTGCGAAAGGTTTTTTTGTCTGATTTGACAATTATCTAGCTCTCTACGGTCTCATCTTTATTCTGATTTTCGTCGTCGTCCCGTTCATTTATTTCTACTATGAAGAAAAGAACGAGGACGGTTTTGAGTCTGACAACGTGAGTTCCGCGTGCCCCATGTGCCAAACAAACATGACTGCACTTGTTGTCTCCTCTCGTAATAGCGGATCTGCAATGCGCTTAAGTTCACTGCAGCGTTTTTCGTAGTCGCCGTCATCCTGCTACTTACCGGGTGAGTTCGACCATTCTCTTAAGTTCTCCATTCGTAACCGATAATTTCTGCTCAGGGCATTTGTTCCGCTTCGCGAAACTCCTCCGGCGAACACGACTAACTGGGAGAAAATCAAGTGGCTTGTCGATGATCTGGAGAGAAACCGAGGCGAAGATGCCTTAGCGATGGTGCTCAGCATCTTGAGTGTGCTCGGCATGGCAAACGTTGTCTTCTTCACTGGCTTTGGTCTCTCTTCATGGCCTGTGGGTCTCATTCGTGGCACGAGAAGCGCCAAGGAGCAGTCTGAGGAGGTCACCAATAGGCAACTTGTCATACAGACGCGCATCAATGTTATTCGGGACAAGGAGAACTTTGGTCGGCGATTGACAGCTCGAGAGAGACGACAGTTGGCCAAGCTCGAGGACGACCTCAAAATGGTATCAACCGAGGAGCGCGCTCTCAACGATTACCGCAGCGGACTGTTCTATAAGTGTCGCAAGTTCGTCAGGCCCATGGAGATCAGCATTGGTGTTCTGGCTGCATTGCTTGCCATACTGATTTGGATTTCGCTTCTCCTCACGAAGTACGCTGTGCCCGTCGAGCTGTGTTTAATGTATTTAACTCATCTTTGATTAACAGCATTGACCGAGCGATGCATGGTGAGGGCATGAAGATGGCCTACGTGCTGACTAAGCGCTATCTGCCCAACCCGATCGACATCGTTCTGGTGTACGTGCAGAAGGTTTTCCCTCTCGACTATATCCTCATCCTGATCGTCATCATGTTCCTTGTGTTGTGCACGATTTCCGGTATCCGCAATCTCGGCCTGTGGGTGTTCTGCGTTCGCGTAAGTTCTTGAGCTACTCAATGCGAGATTCGCACTCCGACTCGCTGTGATCTCTCAATGTATTTCCTTCTGGTTGCAGATGTACAAGCTGAGACTGAAACGAACTCGCCCGCAAGGACTCCTGCTCTTGTGCATGACGCTCATGCTGGGCGTGCTGGCGTTCAACATCCTACTCTACTGCGTCTCACCTCAGTACACCACGTATGGCAGCCAGCACTTCACTTTCACGGTAAATGGCACTCAGTTGGTGAAGCAGTGCTCCAACGATGTCGGTCCAGGTGAGAATTCGGTCGCCGATTGCTATTATCTCGGTGTTAATTTCAATCTCTTTCCATCTCTTAGCTGAATGCACGATGACCCGGGCTAGCGCTCTCCTGTTGAGATTCTTCTACAAAGGTAAGATATGTATTTCATGTAATGGCAACTATAAAGTATTTATTGTGAGTACAGAATGATAAACGGAACAGGATTAGTTGTTAGTGGCTAGTGAGAATTTGAATTTGATGCAGTTACCGAGAAGCCCCACCAGGCCTGCAATGCGGCACTGAATGCAGTAAACAGGTTACTGATCAGTTCGCCGATGTATCATTGCCGTCGACCAATCGCACTTACATAACGCAAACTCTTTTCTTTTTCTCTCCCCTTTCGGCTGCTGCAAATCACAAAGCCTGGTTCTTCGGTGCATTCTACTACTGGGCTAGTTGGGCATTCATTGGCGTAAGTCAGCAGTGAAATGATCATGTCCACCGTACGGCATCGTTGAAAATGCGTCTCTTCTCCGCAGGTTTCTGGGCTCGCTTGCGTCTATGTGATACTGAGAGAAAGGCGATCGGCTGTGCACGGAATGGTCGATGAAGATGATCTCGAAGAAGACGACGATTTGTGGCGACCGTGAGCGGGACATCGAGCCATTGAGCAGCACTACTCGTCGCACAACATTCGCACCATTCACATTGATATCCAAGCGTTTCGAGCCTTCTTCACCGACTTAACTGATGCTGTTTATCTCCATATTTATGAAGACGAATTCCCCGAGAATTAGTTCAGATGTGATTTATTAACCCGAGTTCGATACGTTTTATGTTGTAATTAATCGACTTTCTTAGGTTTAGTTTTGTAAATGAGCGCGGCGATGGCAATGAAACCGTTTAGGAGGGACGACAAACACAGGCTAATGAGAAGAATGGAGAGTGAATTAAATTACTAGATCGTTATCTAGTTATGTGTAGTTACCTAGTCATGACGATGGAGTCCCACACCGAGATCACATAAGACATGAGTCGTGCTACAGAAATACAAACAGCCGTATTTGATGTCCTTATCGAGGTTATCGTCGCGACTCACAGCTTGAAGAGATTAAAGCGAACATCCATGTTGTGGCACTGACTTGTCCGGCGTCGCGTTTCGACACGATCTCGCGTAGTTGAATGAATTTGCTTATCAAACCTATGGGAGTGCCAATGTTCTGCAAACGTGACCACGGAAATGTCAATGTCAAAATGCTAGGCGATCACATCAATGATCACTCACGATTGCGATGATAGCCACCCAGGTAGGCACGTATCGGAAGGCGATAGACGCGTGAATCAAGCACATCCTGAAAATTGCCAACAATCTCCTTACATGCCACTAGATTTAGTTCACGGGGAGTTGCTCACAGAAAGATTGCGACCAACCAACGGATTTCCAGCGTCCTGTTGTAGGAGAGCACCATCAACACGAGCAGAACATCTGTATGGTCGAAGAGGAGAGTTGACTCGGCATTTGGAGACGAGAGCTTAAAGGGTTTAAATGGTGTGCACCTTGTATGACAAGAAACGGATATTCGCAGTACAAAGTCAATGGTCGATCAAATGCTAAAGAATAACTGATCATGGTCATGTAGGCCCAGAATTCGAGCAGGAGGCTCATCAGACTGACACCACGCGCCGACTTGGATTCATAAATAGCGAACACCTGTGGCACTTTGACCACGACACAGAGCGTTAACGAGGTCAGAGAGCACAGGTAATAGACCACATTCTCTTCGGACATCGTGCCGGAGGTGTTCTATCTAGTTGGCGGTCCTACTTTGATACCTGTGATTGTGTGATGGGGAATTAGAGAAATACAACTGGTAGTGGCATCGTCAGACTCACCGGTCAGGTCGACTACTTGTGCTGCTAGTCGGGTGTACCACAAGATGTGGCTCACTAGATGTGAGGTACATCAAAGAGCGACATCAACTCGGAGCCCGGAAATAGGAAGCCAAAGTCCATAGCGGGATGCAGCTAATTGTGGGGAGTGACCAGGAGAGTGAAAGTGAGTCACGTGGAGGTCGAGTGAGGGGAGGAACAGAAATACGCGAAAACAGATGGAACAGATCAAAGCCGAGCCGGTCTGAGAACAACTGGTGACAAGCGGTTAGCGAGACACCATCTCACTGCGTCTGCATCTGCACCCGGCTGATGACCCGTCGAGGCACCGAGATGAAGACGAACGGCTACGATAAGCTCATCAACATCGACATGAGCGACGTCGATATGGACATGCACCTGGCCAAGAAGAGCTTGTCGGCCGGCTCGTTGCCCATCAACGCCGCGCACCAGATGGCCAGTCGGACACAGACCACCCTCAAGTACGCGTCTCTCGTGACGCTGACCGCACAGAACGCCGCACTCACGCTGACCATGCGTATGGCCAGGACACAGAAGAACCTTTTCATTGCGTCGACGGCTGTCATCATGGCTGAGATAATCAAACTGATCTCGTGCCTAATCATGGTCAGGATCAATGAAGGTCAGTCTCGCGTGTCTGTGCTGACGATGCGATGCTGTTAGCCTCATGCTTGTCGTCTCGGACAGGTTCAACTCGCAAACTGGTGCATTCGGTCAAGAAGCACATAATCGACCAGCCGTTTGACACACTTAAAGTGGCCATCCCGTCGATCGTCTACTATGTGCAAAACAATCTGCTCTACGTGGGCGCCACGCACCTGGACGCCGCCACCAGTCAAGTGACGTACCAGCTCAAGATTCTGACGACGGCCGTCTTCTCTGTGATCATGTTGCGGAAGCGTTTGTCGTCCATCCAGTGGCTCGCCTTATTAATCCTATTCATCGGTGTCGCTCTCGTGCAGCTCGTTCAGGTGACGTCTACACATAAGACACCCGCCAACCAGAAGCCGATGATCGGGCTCCTCGCAATTCTGACAGCGTGCTGTCTGTCCGGCTTTGCAGGTGTCTATTTCGAGAAAATCTTGAAGGGAACAGCGGAAGTGTCGTTATGGATTCGCAACGTCCAACTGAGTGCAATTGCAATCCCGTTCGGACTTGTTCAAGTGTATATTACCGACTACGATCTAGTGCACGAGAAGGGCTTCTTTTTCGGTTATTCGCTGCTGACATGGTTCGTGATACTGCTGCAAGCGCAGGGCGGACTCCTGGTTGCTGTCGTCGTCAAGTACGCCGACAACATACTCAAAGGATTCGCCACGTCGCTGGCCATCATCGTGTCATGTGTCATCTCGGTCTTCGCGTTCGACTTTGATTTATCAATGCAATTCGTCCTGGGTGCCGGTCTCGTGATCGCATCGATATTCTTGTACAGCAAGCCAAACAATCCCGTTACCAAGTCCTGATGATCGCACGCCACCTGCGTTTCGTTATCAGTCTTCCCTATCATTTGTTGCGGTGGTTATGATTATGATTTATTTATTGCCATTCCTCTTTTTCTCATCGTAAACGAATGCAAAAATATATTTGCATCAACAACGAATGTTTACGTTCTACGCTATGAATTCTAAACTGATCGTCTTACAGAAATGAAATCGGTATCGTGTTCAATGTCAGTTGTACAGAACAATTCTAATTCAATCGTGCTTTATTTTGTTTCCATTGATTTTATTAATTTCTACAAAGGAGAAAACAAAAATACATGAGTTCTATTTCACCGAAGTGAAATGTTTCTTCCTGCTGCATTTGCAGTGTTCGAAATCAAACGAGAAGTTAATTCAATTCGATTATTAAATGATCTTACAAAGTTTTTCGAACTTAACGATAACATTCATTAATTCATTAATTCATTCCGTTAATTTCGTTTTACATGTCGATTCGGATTCCTCTCTCATGTCTTAAATCAGATTCAACTCCTCAAAATCTATTATATTTTACACATAGCTTGACAAGTTCATTAATTTTGTTTTTGGAATTCGTTCGTTCGTTCGTTCGTTCTTCTCTAATTTAATTAACTTAAATCGGTTCGCTTTTTTTGAATCTTTTACGCATTAGCAAAATTAAATGATCCAATTTTTGGACTGAGATATTACACAGCCGATCTTGAGAAGACCCTGGCTCCAAAACAAAACGAACACACATGGAGTTCAATTCGATTTGATTACCATCATTCATTGTACATTCACACTGTTCGCATCAAATGTCATTCACCAGTCTTGAGAAGCGAGCTTCGAGCTCAATGTCAAGATGGAGCGAGTTGAGTTGAGTTCGGCTGAGTTATTATACACACGATTAAATCACCAGTCGCTGATGACTTGAGTTTCTTGCAATGAATGCATCTTCGTCTGTGCACCCATCGACACATCGACGTCGACACTGATATCGGGTTTAAATGCATGGTTTCGTATCGTTTCGATGGCGCTGAAATAAACACTTAGCGAGAGGAGAGGAGAGTTGACTCAGAGAGCGAGAGCGAGAATTCGAAGACCGTTGCATGATGATGATTAACAAAAAGACACGATCAATCGACTACTAGAAATGATAGCGCATTAAATATTACAGCATTTATTGCCAATCATTTTCTGATCGGTTCTCGCCACG
The DNA here is from genome assembly GCA_022876805.1 of Osperalycus tenerphagus. NCBI lineage: Eukaryota > Metazoa > Arthropoda > Arachnida > Sarcoptiformes > Nematalycidae > Osperalycus > Osperalycus tenerphagus. Next base: position 4,569 of record JAGGCA010002286.1, on the reverse strand, counting down.
TTGACGCGATCTTGATTCTCCAACCGATCTTGGCCAGCCGTTTGCTGTGCGACACACAGAACAGAAAAGAAAACATAGCAATTTGACAACGGAAGTTGACTCAGCGTTCTAATCGCCGACACGATCAGCAATTGTGGCAATTGTCGCGCATTACGCACCTTATCGAGAATGGCCTCGGCTAATTCCAGAAATGCTTTCTCGATATTGACATTAGTTGAGGCGCTCGTCTCCAGGAATCGGATTCCGTGGTTCCTAGCGATCGCCTCGCCCCGCTCTCTGCTAATCATTCGCCTCTCTTCCATGTCACATTTGTTGCCCAAAATCATCTTCTCGACGTCTTCGTTTGCGTGCTGCACGACACATAAACACACAACATGAATACATCTCTCGTCTGTCGCACGAAGACGCACCTCGTCGATGTTCCGCAACCACTTCGCTATGTTGTCGAAACTCTTCGGATTTGTAATGTCGTAAACCAACATGATACCCATGGCGCCTCGGTAATACGACGTGGTGATCGTGTGGAACCGCTCCTGACCGGCTGTGTCCCTAGAATGACCAGAAAACGGTGACGAGTCACAGATCAGATCGCATCGCATCTCGGCATCGTCATGTCGGGTCGCTTCTGGCTTACCAGATCTGTAGCTTAATTCGTTTTCCTCGTAATTCGATCGTCTTTATCTTGAAATCGATACCTGCAAGACAGAGACAGTCGGGCAAAGATGTCAGTTATCAGTTGAGTGGTCTCTTGGTCGGTCTGACCGATGGTCGAGATGAACGTCGGAGTGAAGGCATCGTCAGAGAATCGGAACAGAATGGACGTCTTTCCCACGCCAGAATCACCGATAAGTAGTAGCTTGAAGAGCAGATCGTACGTCTTCTTGGCCATGGCTCAATAAATAGGAGATTGACAGTGTGACTG
>JAGGCA010002284.1:28887-40928 GCA_022876805.1 Osperalycus tenerphagus | reverse complement strand
TCATTCTTCATTTTACACATTCAGTTAGCACCTTGCTCAATTAAACGTCTTTTGGATCTGTCAGTGGCGAGCGAAGGCGCCCACACTTTGACCGAAAGATTTTCTTTGGAGCAGCTTCCATAAACAAGATTGTACGCCTTCTCGCCGAAGAGAAGAGGAGCTCTTGTTGTGGTCAAGTCGAACATTCTTCGAAGGGCGTCATGCGCGGCCATCTCTTGCGCGATTGCTATCGTTTCGCCAGGAGCTAAAACAGAATTCAAGAACAGATTAGAACAGAGGAGTTTTGTTTGGTTCTGTTCTACTTACATGATCCGATCAGCTCGCGATTAACGAATAGACCCACCACGTAACACGACTGAATTGTGTTTCTGCCAGTTTCGAAAATAAGTCTCGGTTCCGCAGGCGGTAGTCTATCATTCTCTAGTATACGATTCAACGTTTGTGGTGCGTTGGGTATACCCCAAATCTCGAGAATATCTTTGTCGTGAAGATAGGTCATTATGAAATCGATGATGAAACGATGTGCCTTCTCGGTGTTGTGATCTTTTTCGATGCCACCGATCACGGCCTTTACCGTCTTCGCCATTGTGCACTTTCCCGGAGGAAATTCCTGATTCCCAAAAGCAGCAATTAGACATATAAACTTTCTATTCTCCAGTTTTTGTTCACCAGTTCTCACCGCGCAGAGAATCAAGTCTGTGCACCCAATCCATTTTGCAATGTCGTTCAGAGTTTCTTCAGACATCAAGTAATCATGAATTGCACTGCGTGTATAAAAGTGGCACAATATATAAGTGACGAGTGACGGACTCGATTCTCTTGAAGGGTAACTCACCAGATTCCCTCCTCGGGCACTCTCGGATAGAAATAGCGCAAATAGGCGTTGATAAACGGCGTCATCATCTTCTCGCCGCGCTCGATAAGAGCGGCGTTGTGTTGGAGATCGAGCTGCACATTCTGCAGTGCCAATTCGCGCTGTTTCGTCTCTTCTCGTTCGACGTACGACTTGTGAGTGAATGCGGTTCGCAGAGTGTCCTCGGTGAAGTTCTCATGAAGCCGCTGACTGAAGGCGAACAGTTCGGCTCGGTGATTCCTAAGCAGAATAAAAGAGACGCTCGCAGTGACGCTGATCTGTGGTCATCAGGACGACAGTGACGTACCAGTTCTGCCATGCAGATCTGTGCCTGGGCGGTTGAGGGACGACATCGAACGATTTTCTCCGCCAGTACATCAATCTCAACGTGTTTTCCTGCCACCTCTTCAGTCCACGACTCGATACAACCACGTTGACGGGACCACGTTGTGCCGTTCGACACATTCCCACCAGGATATGTCTGACACATATGCTCAGATTCATGACGAAAATGGACCAACAAGATCGAGTAAATGGTCAGATCTTGGGCTGATGTTAAGCACGTGGCTTCATCTCGGCTCTTGGTCAAGTCCTTGTCACCGGAATCTGGTTTGCGATTTATCTTCAGTTGATGTGGCACAGCTGTAGGGAAGAGACTGTGGAAGGCTGGGCAATGATTGACGACGAATATTTAGTTTAGTTTAGTTGAAGCACACACACCTGAATTGGAATTAAATTTGCCCGCATTGAGCGCCATCGCGGAGCACAAGAACATTCTTCATCATCGCGGCTTCGAAGTCGATCATGGTCATGGTGCTGATAATGGCCAATTCGGTTCCGATGTTGTCCACTTGATTTTTTACTCCGATCACGTTATGGGGCCAAACTGTTGTCGAATTGCTCGGTCGACCACGGTGCTGACCGTGCTCGTGGTGTGTGTGTGGATGCCGCAAATTCAGAGAACAAGTGCAGGTCAGTTACCGATTTCCGCAGCAACCAATTTGAAACAGGTTCATTCTGATTCTCATCAGTCATCAACTCGGCAATCGCACTCCATTCGTCCTGATGCGATGTGATTTCTGCTTTTCCTGCTCCTTCTCGCACTGCCAGTATGATCCTGATGATGAACAATTACAGGTACATCGATTCGTTGCTACAGATGTGAAAGCAACAACGATATCGAGTGTGGGGAGAAGTTTGATCAGCAAAATACCAAACTCAAGCCAGAACCGTGCGATGATGTCTTTGAGGCACGTTACTGCATCAAGACAACGGGTCTGTTCGCTGGTACGCGATTGCTAACTATCAGCAACATATTTACATGTTCCAAATTTATTTTTTGCTCATCATTTTCTTTTAGGTGAAATAGGCACGAAGCGATTTTGTTCGTCGCGAGATTTCGGCGATTTTTGCGAGTATGTGGAGCGGGCGCACGATGACAGACCGTACCGGAGCTGCATATTCACGTGCGAGTAAGTCACTTGTTAAGACTTTATCAAGAAAAAGTTTAATAAAGATCTTGTCCATTTTGCAGGTCGGATGGATGCAATGCGGCGAGCACTGTTACACCTCCATTCCATTTGCATCTCGTTTTCAATGTCACAATTCTTGCCATTTTAGTTGCGCATTTTTCTAAAGTTTTATAATACACGCTTATTGCAGTTTGTTATATCACCGTTCGCAGTGCTATCACGAAAGGTGTGACATGGACACATTTCACCATTGACCATGGATGGATCTGTCCGCTTTGCTGTCTACCCAACTGAAACTTTTTTACTAGCTCAATGCACAGCGACACCACACCGTTTTATTGTTTGTTTCAATTAAAAAGCGGCTCATTTATTTAATCGTTTTACTCTAACTACATAGTTATGTACCCCGCCGAATCACGATGCAATAAATATCGAGACATTGAAACGCATCGGGATACGAATAGAACTAGATATCACCCGAAGCTGTATTCATTTATCTCTGTGCTCACGCGAGGTCGCGTCGATCGCTCTCTGCAAAATGGTGCCTAATACGAGGCCAATATTACGAGGCATCCATTGACCAATTTTCGTCATTTCCTTCATTTCCTTCATATGCCTCCTCATATTTGATAATTTGATAATTTTTCAATATGCGCACTTTTGGAGATCGACCTACGGCATTTCAACTTGAGGAGAATGGTGAATATTACTATATCGGGTCGGAGGTGAGTGGAGGACCGGCAACTTGTGACTAGCATGGACAATGATATGGATGTTTTCATCTCATCTCATCTGATCGTTGATCTTCTCTTTTAGGTTGGCAACTACCTTCGCATGTTCCGTGGGTCCCTCTACAAACGTTATCCATCGCTCTGGCGTCGACTCGTGACTGTCGAAGAGCGCAAGAAGATCAGTGCGCTCGGTCTTGGTCCTCACACGCTCGCCACCAACATCACGCTTCTGAAGGCGTCCGAAGTGGACGAGATATTCGAGGGCAAGGATGACAAGTACAAGGCCGTCTCCATCAGCACCGAACCATCGCAACCGCGCGAACCGAAACCGAAGCGCACCAACTGGATGCCGACACTGCCCAACAGTTCCCATCATCTGGATGCGGTTCCCTGTTCGACGGCCATCGCTCGACACCGACTGTCGCACAAGAAGGTGCGCACGTTTCCCATGCTGTACGACGATCTCGACCCGGCTGGTATTCACGAGAACGCGTCTCAATCTGAGGTTCTGGTTCCCATCCGGCTCGACATGGAGATTGAGGGCCACAAGCTGAGAGACACGTTCACATGGAACAAGAATGGTAATTCACTTAACTGTTAGTTCACTTTTCTCGACTCTTGTCTGTTATGTATCTGTTCGCTTTCATAATTACAGAGACGACAATCACTCCAGAGCAGTTCGCAGAGGTTCTCTGTGACGACCTCGACCTGCCCTCCGCTTCGTTCGTGCCAGCCATCGCTCAATCCATTAGACAGCAAATCGAAGCGTTTTCCACAGACAACTTGCTAGATGATCAGACCGATCAGCGCGTCATCCTCAAACTCAACATCCACGTGGGCAACATCTCGCTAGTGGATCAGTTTGAGTGGGACATGAGCGAGAAGGAAAACAGTCCCGAGCTGTTCGCTCTCAAACTGTGTTCAGAATTAGGTCTCGGTGGCGAATTCGTGACGGCGATCGCATATAGCATCAGAGGACAGCTGTCGTGGCACCAAAGAACATACGCGTTCAGCGAAGCCCCTCTACCGACAGTCGACGTGCCGTTCAGAAACCAGTCGGAGGCCGATCAGTGGGCTCCGTTCCTGGAAACGCTCACCGATGCCGAGATGGAGAAGAAGATCAGGGATCAAGACAGGAACACGCGCAGGATGAGGAGATTGGCCAATTTTGTCTAATTTATTGTGGCCAACACAACGCTTACCTGGTGATCCGTATCGTCTGCTTCAAATCGAATGCGCTTAATCACTCTCAAGAATTAGAACAAATTTAATTTGGTTTAGTTAATTGTGATCTGTACATCTAACTAGCAAGCATTAAGCACGTTCAAGTTCTCGTTCCGTTCCGTTCCGTTCATCCGCGCTCTACATTTTCGTACTCGTGACGACGAATTACTTCTCGTATAAGTGTTTGATGTCTTTCCATTGTTTCTGTCAGAAGAAAGCATTATGAAGTGAATAAAACACAGTAAGCCGGCCACTGGTCATGTCTCAACTCACGCCCTTATTGATCCGATCGAAGATGCGATCAGCCAAGACATCGACAGACCGTTCGTAGAAGAACGCAGTCCCGATCACGATCACCGCTACGGTCGATGTGCGCCGGAACACATTCCGGTACAGAGTCGTTGCCAAACCTGCCATTCTGGAGCGTCCGTAAGTGTCTGACTTGACTAAACTGACCACAATAACCGAAACCAAGAGTTGATCCTCTGCTCGGTGACAAAGTCACGATGGTGCTGCGACCTGGCTGAGAAGAAAGAGCGGCGAATTTGATTGGTAGCCCGTCTCCTGGACAAGGTTGGTTTCTAGCTAGGTTCAACTCGCATTCAAGTTGAAGTTGTGGTTTCAAGCGAGTGGCGAGTCAGATTAGTGAAGAATGTCGAGCGTTGCAGCCGCGCTCCGTCGTTCGCGACCATCGTCATCAACACGTTAATGTGCTGATTAACCAGATCATTGATCTTGTTATGAGCGTGTACCGTGAATGGGAATGTCAATGTAAATGGTTAATGGTTAATGTCTCGCAAGTCCGACAATGATGAACTAGTTTGGATCGGAGAAGTGTATTTCGTGCAGTTTGCCTTCGAGCAGATCGAATCAATGCTCGCGAGCGAATAATGAGCTCTTTAAGAAAAGTGGAGCGAAGATGGACGAGAAGAGGTGAGAAGTGACGCCGAAGAGACAGAGCACCAGATCACGAGCTGGGTGCGTGCCATCAACTTCACCATAATCATTAGACTCGACGTGTTCGTCAAATATTTGTTGCAGTCATCTTCATCATATCGCATTGTTATAATGGAAACGTGCCGTCGTTCTGTTTGTATATCGCATCGCATCTCTCGTGGCACCGCGCCAGAGCGACCTGTTCAACGCAGTTGAACGTGGCTCGTCTGTCGAGTGGTTCAAATCGCGATCTTCTCTGCAATCAGCATCGCATTCGGGTGGAGATGCGAGACGCGCTCTCCGAACGTTTTATTGTTATTGAAGCTCGTCAAATTCCTCCACTCACTTTATGACTGCTGTAAATTGCTCGACGAGGGCCTTTCACCGAAGCCAGCGATGAGCGATGGCCTCGATTGTGCCTCGATTGTGCCTCCAACTCCAAGTTGAAACAGTGCAGGATTCATGTGGACCGTAGACCGTCGATCGTCTTTTTAACTAACTATTTATAGAGGTGCCTAATTGACGGCTTGATGAATTACTGAGAATTACTGAGGACGTCGACATGGGCGCTCAATTGTGATTGTGATTGCCAAACTGATTTCCAACGTGCTTGCAGCATGAAGATCGCCGTTCCCGAGTTGATTGCACTCATCGTGACCGTGATGATGGTGCCAATCATCAGAGCGTCTCCCGCACTGAAAAGGCTGACCGCGAAAGAGACAGATAGAGAATGGAGCGACGATCGTCGCATTAATAGCGATGGCTGTGATTGGGAAGGGAGCGGATTAAACGTCGAATCTCACCTCGTCATAGTTCCTGTCTATTTGCGATGTCAGCACGGCACAGTCCGCTGGCGGTTCCCCCGGGGTGCTCTGCGGGTCGTTCTTCGACTCGGGACCAACTCTGACCGTGATTTCAAAGGGTGCATTCGTGTTGCCAAAAACATCTCGTCAGTGAGAATGTACATCGAAGGGCATCTCAAGTTGCACAAACTTTACTCGGCAGATGATGGCCAGCACGCAGATCTCTTGCGCTGTTTTGTGTCTAATCACCAGCAGATCGCTATTTATATTGAGTCAGAACCGACACCAAGCATCGATGATCTCCGCCGAGAAATTGTTTTATTTAGGTGAGTATAATTTGAATTACAACTCAACTTATTTTTATTTTTAGTTCGTATAGAGAATTATACAGAATGTAATTACTCTAACTTGTATGCAGTTATGACCTCAGGACCGTGCAGACTGAGCGTGATTTAATTGATGAGCTTGAAGAATGTCGGCCGTGCTCACAACGCCAACTACACCAATTGTATTGCACGAGCGATTTCATCATCGCGGGCTTTATCACATCGCTCTATCACAATGACCATCTTCAGCGATCCGAACTGGTGGTGAGGGCATCTCGAATGATTAAAGAGCCTGTAGTGAGAGATTCAACGTTCCATGCCAACTTCTCATCAGCGTCGCTCCCCGACGCACTTAACCATCATCCTTATTTCCATTCGGGCAGTGACAGTGAAAAACTTTACATTTTGCACAGGCCACTGAAGGTGAGTGATACGAACCACAATCGACTAAACGCTATGCGAATCGATGATGGGCGCGCCTCATTTGTCTATCAATCGTACTTGAACATACGAATTTTTTTTTAATTTTTTAAGTGCGATACCAGAGCGGGTATGGGGAGTGAATTCCTATTCCTTGGTCGCTGGACACTTGGAAATCCGGTCATCGAATGTGCACCAAAACTGGCCTATTGGAAACACGTCCGAAGCAAAGCCATTGAGGACGGATCCAACCAGTGTCATCTCGAATAATTCACGAGATGCTCGTGCCTCAAATTGTTGTCCTGACAAAGCATAGCTACAGAGTGAGAAAGAAAATTTACACAGATGCCATAAAGATTAGTCGAGATGGAATTGCAAATACAAATACATATTGTGATTAAGGCGACGACGAAAACGGTCACTGACTATAAAGTTACACAAGCAGCGCGATTAACTATGAGATCATTAGTGGAAGTTGTGCTCGCCTCTATCAAGCTCTGTTATCTTAATCCCCAGTGTGCTACAGTCGACGGGAATCGAATCGAATGACTAACGATAAAGTGCCAAGCTGTAATTTACCAAACGGAACAAGCAAGAAATACATGACCACAAACCGAGAGTCGTCGCGTCGTTATGTCGTTATGTCGTGTTTGCATAGTTGTTTCAATTCATAACGATATTGTTGGCAATTAAGTGACGGATGTGTATGTGTGTCTGTTCTGTTCACTTCTTGTGGCAATCACGATGATGTTGCAAATGTAAATAATGTAAGTACTTACACAGAGCAAGTTCCGATCGAGCAAAGTGCAAGATACCGAACGCGATGATAGGAAATTCCTTGTTCCAGCAGCAATTTGATTGTCAAATCGCAATACGAATGATGTTGGTTCTGCGCTCACGCCAGACTAATAAACGAAAATAAAAATGATATGAAAATGGTCGTCTCTTGATGGCTCGGTGGCACTGCTCGTTGATGATGACGGATCAAAATAAAACGGCGCAGCGATGTGCTCGCTGCGGTGTTGACGTGTTCATGTGCAAAGTGTTTGTTTTCAAGATCCAAAAGTATGCCTGGTAATTCTGCTTCTCCAAAAGTGCTCCATGCACATTATCATGGACCGAGAGATATTCATTTTCTTGTGGTTTTATCATTATGAATGCATCGCGTCTTGAGAACAGGTTTGAACAGGTTTGCTCATAAATCGCATCGTATCGGGTGTGCGATTTTTTGTCTACTTTACTGAGATGCAGGTCGTCTGCATGACCTGTTGGCATCGCGTGCCTAAGGGTGATACTAGTCGAGATCCCGGGCAAGCGATCCAACCGCCCTCAGATTTACTTGCGCTATTCGAAATTTGAATTGCAGTTTCCAATTCACCTGCCTTATCCGGATGTTGAACATTTACTCTTATCAAATCAAACACTCGAAATCGTATAAGAAACAATTCGGTTCATTGTGCAAACGAGATATTACAAGAATGCAATGCAATTGAACAAGCAGGTGTGAGTCACAACGCTGTGACCGCCAAGACAAGATGTCGTATTCATTAATCACTCACTTATCGTTAGTTTCTTAATGAGCAGCGACCAGTTAATTAGTGTGCACTATTTTCCGGCAACAATCTCTTATATCGAGACAATTCAACATGAAAAACACGACCTGCTAAGGGGCCCGAGCCGGATGTTGAGGAATTCTTCTGATATGCCAAGCCCAGTTTGCAAATCGCGACTCGACACCTGATCATTTTGCCGAGCAAATCGGCAAATTTTTTTGTCCATCCGACTTCGCCGCACTTTTGTATTCATGGCCCTCCGTGACTGATGTGCAGCACGCACCTCGAGGGTCGAGCGCAGTTTGCGAACGTTCGTGTCGGCGAACTGCGTGGTCAACCTGATAATTGATGGAACAGTTAGCCGAACAGAAACAATGGATTGCTTTGCTACTTCCTCGTTCTATCATGCAAACGAGTGAAAACAGTCTGGAGATCTCCCTCGTCTAGATCTGAAATGTTTTCAACGGCTTAATTGCCATCCTCGGCAATCATTGTGGCAATAGTTCTATACAATTCGAGACTGAAAATGCGTATTTAACGACCACCGAGCAAAATCGCCTCTCGTAGTTCATCTTTGAAGAACAGTTGAAGAGTCCCTTCAGATTGATTTGCGATGCTAATCGCTAATCAGTGTCTTAATGAGCGTCACTCATCGTCGTTGATCGTGTGCCAATTTGTTATCCATGATTTTTTATTTGATCATTGCACGATAACGCGTTTTGCTCAACATCGTGACGGCGATGAGCGCACATCAATTGTGATTATGCATCACAAATTATCTTATTTTTAATGCTCGACAATCACATACGCACGAAACCGTCTCATTGTCTTGCTTTGACGAGCGGAAAGAATTTGCTCGACTAGTTAGTTATGGTTTAGAACCAGAATAGTGAGCGGTCGGCGCGCAAAGGAGAAGAAAACGGGCGAGTCTGAACCTTGTGGGCTTCGAGACGCATTTATGGCGAGCAGCAAGTGCATCGAGCATGGGCTGCGAGAGACCGACCCGATATAACTACTTGAATGATGGTCTCCTCTCTCGTGTTCGTGGCCCATAATCTTTGTGTCTGCCACGTTCTCTCCCCTTGTGCATGTCTTTCCCTGTGCTTCGCGCTTTGAAAGCGAACTAAACTTGTGAGCTCGGCACAAGTCTCCTGTATGGACAAAGCGGAGCCGTGGCACTGGCAATGTCCGTGGTCAATGCGTTCAGCAAATGCAATTCACGCTCTTTTCGTCACACTTCACCTCCCTGTCGGCCGCTAGAACGAATGTCTTAGATTTCGCAGGTGTCCAACATGCACGCCTGCGAAGCGACAATTTATTTAAATTCAATCAATTCAACACACGCTCGAACAGTATTCACAGTCAATACTAACCATCAGTACTCACGCTGCAACAAAGACAATTCGACTGTATTGGATTTGATTTAAACAACGAGTCTACGTTTAGTTAATCACGTCATTGTTATCATTATGGTAATTTGATAATATTCAGTATCGTTTATTGTATTTATATTCTTAATCGTTATTCTAGCGACTAGTAACGTGACGAGAGATCCGATAGAAAATAGAACGGACAAATGTTCGGTGTTCGGTGTTCGGTGTTCAGCAAAATGTGCACGGCGTCATTCTTCATGTCAGATCGTAGATGTTGATCACTGATGATGTGACAGTGCTGATATGTTGACATGTACATGAAGATGGAGATGGAGAGACAGCCATACAGCCGAGCGAATGATCTACACATTCGTGTAACTCGACTTGATGGCAATAATCTCTTGATGACGTCTTTTGGCATCGTTCGACGTCGCCTCGGCATCAGGTTGGATCACTAACACGAGTCTCTGCAAGAGCGAAAGAAAGATTGGCAGTCAGACGGGCCGTGACAAGAGACTAAAGCGAAAACCCTGTAAAGGTTTCTGAGTTGGTTCTCTTCGTGTCGCACGTACTTGCATCAGATTTCCTGGCGTTCTGCTAATAAGATAAATTCCATAACTGCGAAGTAAATGCTCCAGATATAACACAACAAGAATGATTTGAAAATTCAAAATGAAGCCATACAGTGGAATGCAGATTAAACTGCTCGCCGTGAGCAGCCACCCGACCGAAACCGACCAAGACGGATATCGATAACCGTTCCACTCGAGATCCGCATAGCGCTCGCCTTCTCGGATCACCGCCGCCACGAATATCGCCTAACATGTCAACGATACAATTTTGATTAGTTGATCAATTATCTCGGTCGATCAATTGGGTAAATAGCCGGACTGCCTTACAAACAGAAATATCGGACTGATGAATCTCCAGCAAACGCGCCAGAATATTCCTGAAAGGAACAAAACAAAAAGCAAGAATAAATCGCGTTGAAAACTGTTTAGTAAAACAACTAACCTGGTGGATGTCCAAGCATCTCTGAGATTTGCAACGAGAATTTGCGAACACCTAAACAACATAATAACGAACAGAGTTAAGTTAAAGTCGCCTGAACAGGTTCAAATCGAAATCGTGATGAATGGTTGGTGGTGCGGTAGTGGTGCGGTGGTGCCTCGCGGTTTGCACAGTGCTCAATTCAAATTGTTCGCTCGCTGCTCAACAAACTTTACACTCGCCAAATGAAATGAACTTTTGATGGATTCAAATAAAGCACTTCTTCGCCGCTTGGCTTTGTATGGGCGCAATTTGCATGCACTTGTAAAGGGTCTGCGAGTGAAACTTTGACTGGGACTGGCCGCAAGAACGGTGAAATGAGATTTCAAAATAATAGCCCAGCAACGGGCATCGAGAATTTCGCTTTCCGCTTTTTTGTTTGCCCGATTACACTTCTCGTTCGCTTTTTCTCTTCTGGTCGGTCGTCTTTCCTCCTCTTCTCATCCCGAGGAATGTGCCTTTCAGTGCTCTATTCGATTTGGCTGCACTCCGGGCGACTCGCTGCCTTATTCAAACATGCAAAATTTTCTCAAACTGATTATATGTTTGCCACGGACGCGTTCGAGCCTCAGGCGAAAGTGGGGGGAAGATAGCAAAATGGAGAGGGAGAGGGAGAGAGATGAGATGGAGAGTGGCGAGTGTCAAGAAGTGAGGAGTGATGCCTGGCGAGATGCGAAATGCACGAACTGCATCAACGGCGAGTGCCGCGACGTGCCGCGAGTGGCCCGGAGCGCGATCACATCAAATCAACGTCCAAGAGTGGTGATGAAGGAAGGACTACATGTAATGTGAACGCAGTTCGTTATGCCAAATGTGGCGCAGTTAGCAACATGTGCAGCTAATTGCCGTCCTTCTCTGATCGAATAACACAACGGATTGACTGTTCCAGACGTCGAAATTTTCGCCACAATATCAGCAACTATGAACGAATTGGAATTGTAATGCCATACTAACCGAAGCACCAGCAAACTGCTACCGCTTCGACGAAGACGACAAACAGAAGAGACATGGACGTGCCATAAGAGTCCAACAGATTCATAACGTAATTACCACCCTGGGTGAGGAGAGAAACGAAGATGGTCACCCAGATAAGGCCGTGACGGGTCTCTGTTGACTCTTACATATGTCGTTGTGGGCAAGGCGCACAAGTAAATGAAGATGACGAGAACAGCGACGAATATCTCCCTGTGTCTTCGAAGAAGTTGAGGATATTCATCGCACAGACCCGTGATCATCGCCTCAAGTCCACCAAACTGTAAACCGAGATGAAGGGGGAAGAAGAGCTCAGTGTTTAGACGTC
>JAGGCA010002284.1:1613-21887 GCA_022876805.1 Osperalycus tenerphagus | reverse complement strand
GATAGTGGACGCAAGTCGAATGGAGAGAAATTATCTGCCAAGCTCGAGAAGAGCGCATCTGAATCTTGTGCTACTTACGATGAAGTCTTTGAGCCTAGCGGTTTAGGCGCCTTCAATTGTGGTTCGGAATTGCCGGCGTTGCACCAGGAAACGAGCTCAACCGAGGGAAGTGTTTCTCTTGGCAAACAAGTGCTGCTCGATCAACCACCGAGTAAGGAGGAAGCCGAACAACTTGTCATGGTTCGACACATTATCGACAGCATAATCGAAAGCGAAACAGTTTACGTCGATTGTCTCAATACTTTACTCCAAGTGAGTCGCCATCACCTGAATGCAATACTGCATTTGCTAATTGATATATTTGACCTCTTTTCGCAGTATATGAAAGCATTGAAATCGACACTTGATACGAGTCATCCGCTACTTTCCCCCGACGATCTTTCAACAATATTCCATAAAATTCCCGAGTTGTATGCCATTCACTGTAATTTCCTCGACGGAATTCGCAGGATTTCAGTCGATTCGAGTCATGCAAATGAAGATGGTTCATTGGGCGATTTATTCAAAGTATTAGCTAGTCGTTTGGGTGCTTATAGCGCTTATCTTAAAAACTATTCGAGAGCGTTGGAAACTGTTCATAAGTGTTGCGCGGAAAATAATCAGTTTTCCGAAGTAACAAGAGTGAGTTTGATCATCTATACACATTGCTGTTTTGACACTCGTTAAATCATCTGTATGTCTCTTGCCAGTCGATTAAGTTGAAGTCAATGAAAGGACAGTCAACGAGTTTGGAAGGCAAGTAATGGCGAACTGTTTCGGCTTCTGCTTTTCTAATTTTTAGTTTTTTAAATAGATTTACTTCATAAACCGGTAGCGAGAGTGCAAAAGAACGCACTCGTGTTGCACGATTTGATGAAATACACACCGGAAACGCACGTGAATAACAAATCTCTCAAGACGGCACTGAAGATGGCTCAGTGTTTCATCAATGATTTGAATATCGCAGCCACAGAACAAATGTTCCCTGTAAGGCGGCACGACATGATATACATCGTGTCCAAGTTTATAAGTTTTGTTCCGTGATTCTTTAGATTCAGGACAAAACTCAGCGAAGATTGGTGAAAGAGACTTTTATTGTCGAAGCGAGTGATGGCAGACGTAAATTGCGACACATATTTCTTTTCAATGATGTCATCGTTTGTGCGAAGTATAAACCGTCGACTAAGTAAGCTATTTTATGACGAACGGCGGTGGTTGGAAATTCTAAGTCTTGTTTTCACAGGCAAAAGTTCACATTCGACGTGAAATGGTATCTCCTGTTGAGTGACATTTCAATCTCTGAGGGTTAGTTTGTTATTTATCTGCTTTCCAGAAAGTTCTCAATTTAGGTTTTATTCTTTTCAGCTGAAAGTACATCACAAGCCAAAGAAAAGGAGCCGTCGAACGACATCGTTACCATTAAATCGCGCGTGAGTAGCTTACGTGACATGATTTTCAAAGAAATGAAAAGAGAGAAGATGAAGAACACGAAAGTTTATGAAAAATTAAAGAAGAAGCAAGCCGAATTCGAAGGTAAGTACTCTCTGATCGATACTATATAATTTTAGTACACTGTAAATAATGAACGTTGTACAAATTTAGTGCATTATTTCACTGTTCTAGCACTAATATGTACACAATTTTTTCTCGAAGCTCAACTCGTGCTGTTATTGCCGCAACTTCCATTTCCGATAGTGCACAACAAGAACGGCAAGACCTATTCGTTTTTCCTATCTTCAGAATTCGAACGCACTCAGTGGATTGAATCGATTCGTGTCCTTCAGCAATCAGGTATGGCCTGCGATGAAATCACGTTGATTGTATTGTAACATAGTAACAATATGCAATCGTGTTGTTATTTCTTAGGTGCCAGTCAATCGAGTGAAGCAATCAATTTTAACGAGCTGCAAGCGTGGATTGAAACATGCAGAAAGGTATGAAAGATGCATACATTTTGTCATGTTATATTATCTAATTGTCTTGGTTTGTTAGAGCTTGAATCCCAACTTGGGTTCTTTCTTGTTGAGATCGGCGAAAGACGAAGATCTTCTTTACGGTGATTTGGCCATGCAAGTTGACAGACTGAAAGGGCTCAGTCGGCCAGCAAGTATGTCGAACTCATTTTGTTATGATGCAGAGATAGTTAATCATTGAATCGTCTCTTTTAGGTATTTACTTCGTGTTCGAAATCGATACGTACGTATTTATTGCTGTGTCTCGCATGATTAGCGTTCGCTGTTCGCCTGATCACCGAGGGTCAATCAGCCGAAAATTGCTTTGATCAAGCTTTGAAATTGCTAACAAATTGTTTCTCTGACTTTTTATCATATTTATTGGTAGGTATGGCCACTTCTTTCAGAGAGCGTCCACCTCCATCAGCAAAGAAAGTGTCGAGCCGCGCTTCAATGAGGAATTTGTACTCGACTTGGATGGTTCGCATACGCTCAGAATTCTTTGCTTTGAAGACTTGCCTGGCCATGAAAAACCATTGCTCAGAGGAAAGACGAAAATGGAACTGAGTCGCTCGTGGCTCTCTGCAACCATTGTCGAGAAGTCTGTCGGAATACTCGATTGCAGTTTGTCACTTAGTTTCAAGTTCGCTTCGACTGAGTCGCAGTCTTGTCGATTCCCTTCTATAAAGATTTCCGCGGCCTTTGGTGTGAATGTTCAGCAAGTTTGCAAGTACGTTATCATAGTCTTGTTGAGTTTCCGTCTACGCCATTATCTATTTTGATTATTTAGGAAAGAAAAAAGTAACGTCCCGATTTTGGTTCAGATGTGTGTGAAAGAAGTTGAAAGACGAGGCATGAAGGAAGTTGGCATTTATCGTATGTCCGGGTTGTCATCCGACGTCCAGAAGTTGAGGAAGGTGAATTTATTCATCAGTTAATTGATTTGCGGCTATACCGTGCTTGAACCATTTGTGCCTCTTGTTGACATTGCGCGAGCGCTAATCTAATTCTCTTTTTCCGCATGATGTCCATATTCGTGGAAGGCTTTCGAAACAAGTAGGTTATCTAGTTATATAACATCGATGTTCATGGCACTATTCATTGATTTCGTATCATACCTAGACACTTACGAAGCAGAGCAATTGCTGAAGGAAATCGACATCCACGCGGTGACGGGACTGTTGAAGCTGTATCTCAGGGAGTGAGTTGCCCACTTAGATAAAAAGATAAATTGAACTAGTTATAAAAAAAAGTATGCGGCCCGCTTAAGGGATGAGATTAGGACACGTCATACACAGTGGACGACGTCCAGTTGTGACAATTCGAGCGGCGTTTTTGTGTCTCACAGTGTATGTTTAAACTGTTCTTTAGGTTGCCCGAGGCGGTCTTTACTAATGGTTTGTACAGAAAATTTTTTGAAGCATTCAATTTACCAAATTTACCAAATGGAGATGAGAAGAAGCGCAAATTGTTGATGCTGTTCAATCAGCTACCACTGACCAATCAAAACACGATCATTTTCTTGGTAGAGCATCTCGTCAAGTGAGTTTATCGGCATTTCTGTAATGTATGTATTAGATTTCTAAGCACCGAACGATGATTTTCATGCAGAGTGAACCAGTACGAGAATCACAACAAGATGTCACTTAACAATTTGGCGACCGTTTTCGGGTAAGTGTGTATTAATTAATTTTGTCGAATTAACACGCAAAAAACCGAACTGACGTGATGCGCGATAGTATCGCGGAACGTTCGATCGCCTGCTCGCGTCATCTGTTCGATTCGCGCGCATCCCCAGTTGGTGTTATTAATTCATTAAATTAAAAATTGTTCCAGACCAACGATGATTCGACCAGGATCTGCCTCGTCATTTAGTACAGCTGGAGATTTCACTGCAGGGACCATCGATGTCATGGCACAGGCTGGTTTATTTTATTTCTTTTTGCTTCGCAAATCGGTTGGGCAATCATTGTTTAATGTTGAGCCAACTGAAAGTGCTTGCTAATTGACTAACCAGCGCATCGATAGAGCATGCTAATTGATTGGCTCAATCAACAACCGCCTTATTTAACGCAATTGCAATTGTCGTCAGCGCCGTGCTCATTATGAAGGCGCCGGAACCGATCAGTCTGGTCATTTACAGATAGAATAGAATATTCAGCTTTTAAATTCTGTTCTATATTCGGTACGTACACTTTCCGTGAGCAGTATTTTTGCCGCAAGAATGAAGTCAGCTGTGCACAGATTACTCACCAAATTAACAAAGCGATTAAATTTTAGGCTCGCGCGATCAATGAACAGAAGTCGTTTGATTCATAAGTAACAGAGAGTTGCTGAGTTGCTTTATTGATGTCGACAGCAATTTAGTATGATGTAAGTATTTTCCTTGCGTCAATTCTTTTATCATATCGTCACGACAAGACGCAGTCGATTCCAGTTTTTATATGTATAATTTTTATGTACGTTTATTTACCTTTTAACTCAGTGCGTGCAATTTGATCATATAATTAATAGTTATGTGCATTGCGAAATTGATAACTAACTTTGTGAAATGAGAGATGATTATTCCGAGACGATTTCGATAAATTAATTAAAACATGTAACGAATTAAGTGCAGTTACAGTCTGATTGTTTACTTTACAGTTCTGGATAGAACTGAATCCAATTGGACTCGAATTGTGTGCTATGCCGATGCCACTGATTAACGACATCTAATTAATGGCGTGATGCGGCGATGACTGCGCAAATCGAATTGAAATCAACTAGAATTACCCATCACATTGTGTTCGTGCTGGATTAAGTATCGTGCCTCGTTTGAATTCGCGATTCAGTCCCGTTTCTGCATCCATAGGACATGCACCAGCGAGGTGAAAATGAATGTCGATGCTATCTGAAACGATGCCGCGTTTGACGTGTAGACCAAACGGTCAACGCTCTGCACGTGACGCACATTGGGCGCAATTGAGTGCGACTTTCCAATTCTGTCCGGTGCGGCCACGACGCTCCGAATCTCTTCCAGCTAACAATCGGGGTGGGAAATGCAAAACAAAAAATTGCGATAAACTTGAAATGGAGAGTTCACGTAACGAGGGGAATTTATCTCTGAAATCGCGCATCAAAATCAGACACTTCTCATTGTCAGATTCGAAATATCAAAGCTTTATAATAGAAAGATATCTGCTTCTTACGTACTTGTTTGTAGCTTATCTTTACAGTTTCCGGGAATAAGATCCATGTGACCACTTCACTGCCTTGAGAGGAGTGACAAAGATAGAGAAGCAGGAGTAGAAATTGTTATGTCCACGAAAGTGCAAGTTGCTGACCAACGATCAACTTACAAGGGGGCGTGGTGAGAGAACCTGCATAGTAGTAGAAAGTGTCCAAGTCGTTGGGCAACAGATCAGCCATACTTCGAATTTCGGCCACTGTGAAGTCGTTGCTTCTATTAACCTTGGTGGCTGGAAAGGAAAGGAAACGAAACGAAACGAGACATGATCACACGTGATGCAAGCCGTGTACGGAAATATGACATACCTGCCGAGATTAATGGCTCGAGATGTGCATCATTCTTTCTCACCGTCTGCGATAAGACGATCGTTCAATGCTATATCTGTCTCGTGTCTGCGCCCATCGGTCATTAATTACCTCAAAGAACACACCGACGACAACAATTCCATGTGGATCGCTGAGAGCCTTGCTCTCGTTGGTAATATCCGCTCGAACGTGCACGAGATGCATCTACCCGAGAAACGTGAACATCGTCAATTCACGCCTTGCCACACTGAATCGATCTCCCTTAATTTTCTTTTCTACCTCCATGGCGAATCGACGCCCGTTGACGGCATGCTCGGAACCGTCTCGATTTTCAACACCCCAGTGCAAATGCAGCTGCTTGAAGACGTAATTCTGCTTGTCCAGTGCCGAAAAACTGATTTGAGGCACTCTCACAATTATATCGTTGATGTCCGGAAGGGGCATTGCTTGGACTATAAAGAAATACGAATGTCAACGCTGATTGTGTAATTG
Organism: Osperalycus tenerphagus; assembly: GCA_022876805.1. Classification (NCBI taxonomy): domain Eukaryota; kingdom Metazoa; phylum Arthropoda; class Arachnida; order Sarcoptiformes; family Nematalycidae; genus Osperalycus; species Osperalycus tenerphagus. Next base: position 15,870 of record JAGGCA010002284.1, on the reverse strand, counting down.
ATTATGCATTTCCAAGGTATCGGTGAAATGTCACGTACTCGTGTGACCTTTGTTCTCGACTTTCAGAGTGACAGGTGTATCGTAATTTTCCAATTGCAAGTTTAGTGACCTGTCAAGTTTCAGTTTCGACGCTTCGATGTCGATCGGTGATTGTCGTTTTCCTCGGCATTGCGGATATTCCGTGTGCCATCGAGCTTGTCCTGTCAACGAAATTGACGTGTAAATCCAGCACTAAATTCATAGTCAACATAATGTCGAGTTTCGGCCGTTATTTCCTTTGTTCTATTTGCAGTCTGCCGGTAATTCGATTCGATCCATTAACCCCGCAGAGGCCTTTTTTGACGTTTCTCAATTGTATACTTTTGAAACGGCGATCGATATCAACTCGCCTGAATATGTCCAGCGATGGTTCTCGTCCGCGGAATCAGTTCCACGAAAGACAGCATCTGTTACGAGAAAATGACAAGTAGAATTGTTACGTATTAATAAATTTTTGTGAGCAAAATATGGAATCGAGTCGTAGCTGTGACCAAGCATGTACTGGAAGAATGACATATTCCTTAAATCAATGTGACAAATATGCTTCTTCACGATCGATCGGTGTCCAAATGCAGACATTAGTAAACAGAGGTAATTACAAACGCGGATGAATTTGGAGTGTGTCGGAATTGGTTTAACACAGTTCTACATACATATGTATCTTGATAGCATTGCATATTTGTGGTGCGTATCAGAAATTCTGATTGATTGAGAATCTGTTTGTCATTGCGTAACCAAATCTCATGATTTGGAACACTTTCAATTGCATTACAAAGAAATGATATCGTCGACATCGATTTCTCATCGGACCGTGGTTATTGTGACTTTTTCCAGTCGGACAGATTTACGTCTTCATGCCAATTACATGCACTGTCATTTCGGTTTTCACCATTCTGTGTAATCAATTACACTAAGCTTTGTGAGAATCAGATGATAAACGAGGATAATTTTGGAAGCAGTCTCGGTCTGAACAAACAAGCTTTAAATGAAACGAACGTTTAGAGAGACAAGTTAGATGTACTTGGGGATGAAGAATCGGATGTCAATTGAGATTTTGCGTCAAAGTACATCCAGCATAGCTTAATGATAAACTTAATGGTGTCTGAGATAAGCGGTGCGCTGCGAACAAATTCACAACGAAGGACAACACACAATTGTAACGATTTTCATGTTTGTATATATGCATAAACTTGAGTGTATTTTATCGCGTCGCGTGCGTCACATCAATCTGCAGATGTGTTTGAAATTCAATTGAAAGATGACGAAAAAAAGAAACTAGAATTGTTATGCTCTTCTCCGCTCCAATTCACTCAATTCACGAGCTTTGATTTTGTTTCAACATTTTGCTCGTCGACCTTCGCTACTCGAGTCGAATCGACTGCGGAAAAAGGTTTTATTCCCCCAAAAAATTCGATTAGAGAGAAAACTGGCAAACTCGACCTATTTAAGAATGATGTCCAAAGGAAGAGAAGCAGGAGACCCTTTTACAGATGGCCGGCTTCGTTTCTTCATTTGTGTGCACTGTTTTCTCAAATTTCGACCTGATCATGCGAAACCGAAACAGTCTACGGTTCATTAATGCAACTAAATTTATGATGCATTTTGTATTTCGTCATGACTAAATAAATCTTTTCAGCTAACCTTAACCAAATTAATGTCCGATTGAAAATGAAAAAATATGACGTCAGACCATATGAGCGAAAGAAGATGGGCGAAGTTGTATAATTAAGGGACAAATCTCTAGCTCTAATAGCTGGAAACTGGACTATTGATTCACTTACACATCAGGAACATAATTTGCAGGAGAGAATTGACGGCGAGCTTCCTTCTCTTCATCACCAGAGCAAGAATATCCACTGAAGACGATATCGACACGTTACTGAAAGATTTTGTTCACCAAACTTTACAAGGAACTTAACTTGAGCAAGCTAAGGTCACGAGCACATCAATCTGACGGCTACGCAATTCGGCAGCTTAATGGTGCGTTACAGAAATAGAAACGTACAAAACGGAGAAGTGGAAGTGGAAGTGCGATGGAGAAGAGTACGGAGTGAAAGAGTGATGTGAGTGATGCGGCGAATGAACACAGAACATAGAACACAGAGTACTGGATCGCGGATTGGACCACATATCAAATTGAACACGTGACATGGACATGACTTTGCTCAATCAATCAAAGGATATCGGCACAGCGGGTATGGTAATGTGAGGAAGCTGGGAAAGATATACAAGGTTCTATCATAGAAGGTTCTATCGACAAACCAATATTTCAGTGCTTTTTCACTGGACCACTTCATCATTTCTTGGCGAATCTCGCCACCACTCGCACAGAGAAATAGAAGGACCAGAAATGTTTCATGCGTCGCGATTGTAGAGCTGACGTCGATTTTCCTGGCGGTTGTTAAAGGATCTGATCTGTCTTGCAGATTTATTAATGAGATCTACGGCAGGCTGAATGTCGAGTATTTATTTCTAGTTTGGCACTTCATCAACGCTGTTCTTGACTTTGATTTACTCGCTGAGCTTGTTAAATGTTTGTGGGAGACAGATGAAAACGCAAAACGTTATATGTAACTGTTTCCTGCTGGTGGGACATAGATGTGAGGCAAACGTCGTTTCATTTGATCCACTTACCAGAACGAGTTAATTGTTTGACTGTAGAGTCTCGGTTACCTTTTCGCTGGGCTGGCTTCAAAGTCCTTTAATGTTGATAAGCCAATTGTGGCATAATGATCTGTGCGATTTCACGCAAACAACAATCAAGAAGGTGAGTATTATTCGCTAGCGGTGAGTATTCATTAAGCCATTCTCAGTTCAAACGGAGAGACTGATAGGAGATAATTGCAATCATTCGCAAAAAATGCCATTACTTATCGCTTTCGACGCAAGAATCTTGCAGCAAAATAAGTGCGCACCGCCAAATTGACGCGATTAGATACAAGAATATTTGGGAGAAATGTGTCAGGCTTTGTTGCCGGACGACTGCTCGAGCACTGAATAATAATAACATTGATCAATTATCTCGTACGAGAAGAATATTAAAAATTGTTCGTTATCGCTATTTTGTTTCCAGTCTCGTAAGGCTTATGCAATGTGGAGCTTTTTTGTCTCGACTCGCCGTTGGGTGGCGCTTCAATTGAAAAACATTCCTGCCGGTGCTTCATTGTTTCATCGTCATTAACTAATTGCGGTTTATGCCAGTTCACAATTGGTTAGCTGTATGTATATCACTTGTTATCAGCATCATAATTTACCGGTCGCTCAACTGGCGCGAGTCGACATGCAAACTGATCGTTGCTGTCCTCTCGGCTCGGGATCACTTCGAGGAGCGCAACACGATTCGAGAAACGTGGTTCAAAACTGATGGTCATCGTAATCAAGTGTGTGCATATTTCGTGATTGGAAGCGAGGATTGCCACATTCCAGTTGAGTATCGTCGTGATGACTATTCATGCGATCTCCTGGACATGGGGCTGGACATCGAGCAGGCCCGTCACGCGTTCGCCTTCCGTTTTGATGTTGATACTCCTGCCATTCGCACACTGATCGCCAACATTTCATCTGGTTTCAGTTTCACTGTATGTCAAGTAACGACGGTTTTCGGTATATTATTTCAAGAGTTGTTTCTGTTTCAGGTTCACTATCCGATTGTGTTTGACCAGCTCGGCGTCGTTGCCGATTTGCTTGACTGTGTTGAACCTCCAGAAGTAGATGTAAAGCTTTTCAATGCCGGCAATTGGGTTAGTATGCTGACTTCTTACAATTTGCAGTAATTGCCGTTGTAACGAATGGATTTTCTTAGGATTTAATTGCTGAAGTTCATGTTACTGCCGCTTCTCCGATTGAGTTCGGCTTTGCTTACGAAAATATTGCGAACAAGATTCTGCTACCGAAAGGATTCGCGGGGATTGTGATGGTTACAAGTTTCAACGAAAATCATCAATCAGAATGTCGTTTGAGAACAAGTTTACCGACTGCAAGTGGATTGATTAGTTTCATTCGAGTACTGTTTATAAGTTCGAGGCATCGAGATGTACTCTCATTTAAAGTGGTAATTTGATTTAATATTTCCAGGTGTACTTTGATCGCGATCATTACAATCACGTTGATTCCATGTCATTCTCTGATGAAATTCAGCCAATAGTTTCTTCCTTCGGATTCTCGGTGTACGACGTGAAACAATATTTCGACTACCAACAAGCATTTATTGTTAAGCATCGTATATGGAGCGAAGAAGTGCAACACATCAGTGAGAACATTCGCCAGGAGATGCAGACGCACAACGACGTCGTAATTGTTAACGTAGTCGATGTTTACCGAAATCTGCCACTGAAACTTTTGAAATTTATTGAGTGGTGAGTTTGAGTCGATATGCTTACTGATCGAACTAAGCGACATTCAACATTTAGGGCATCAAAAAGCCGACACTTTGATTATTTTCTGAAAACAGACGATGATTGCTATTTGAACCTGAGGAGGATTTTGGGACGTTTGGAAAACGAAGAGCTCGCCAAATGGACTTGGTGGGGGAGGTGATTGTTCACATTTACTCACATTGGCAATTATAACCGACATACCGATTAATCCCATAACATTGGAGGTTCAGAGAATTTTGGACGGTCGATCGATATGGTAAGTGGGCTGAAAACTCGTACGAACGACTCGAGTATCCGCCATTCGCTTGCGGTTCTGGATATGGTACGTATTATTATTATTATACATATTAAGTTAACCACAGTGGAACCAACTTACGTGATCTAATTGAGTTATCCGGTTCCCTCTGTACAGTACTGAGCGCGGATTTGGTGAAAATAATTAACGAGAAGCGTGGCGATTTACGAATCTATCAAGGTGAAGATGTCTCGATGGGAATCTGGATGGAAAACTTGGAACCGAATTACGTGCACGTACGTACGAACAATAAAAGTCTTTAATCGATTCGACAGCCAACAAGTACAGAACTCTGTAACTTGTTCGAAAACAGGATAACAACTGGCTTTGCAACAGTACGATTCCGAAAGATAATCAACAAATAACGAATGCCCTCAGCTTTCCGGAACTGAGACACCAGCAGATGAGAGGTTTACATAAACTATTTGTATAAATCTAAATGGCGAATTATAAAAGGCGATTCAAGGATGCATTTGTATCAGAAGTTGAGCAGTTTTTTGACGGCATCGAAACATTTCCACTTGGACGGAATGTAGAACGGTTCGAAGACGTGCGGAAAAGGCGTATCGTAACCCGTTACGCGCATGATGGGCGCTTCGAGGTGCAGGAAGCATTCCTTCTGAACGGTGGCCGCGATCTCGGCTCCGAAACCTGCGTGTACGATATTTATCTGAATAATGAAACTTTTCGTTATTTTCTAGAATTTAGCCCACTCACCGGCAGTGAGTGGTGCTTCGTGGGCAATCAGAAGGCGGCCTGTTTTGCACACCGAATTGATGACAGTATCTTTGTCCCAAGGCATGATAGTTGCCAAATCTATGAGCTCACAGGACGCGTTCAGCTGGTCGCTGGCCATATCGCAAACGTTACGCAGAACGTGCACCTGTGTGCCCCATCCGACAAGCGTAACATTATCACCCTCGCGAAGAATCTCGGCTTTGGACAGAGGCAGAGTATAGTCTTTGAGAGGTACTTGCTCGACGGCCAGGCGGTAAAGAATCTATGGAGTTCAGTTTTGTACGAGCACACACAATGTGCAATCGAGATTTGGTTTGTACTGACCTTAGGTTCGAAGAATATACATCTGCACAGAAGCAATGAATAAGTATCTGTATATGACAACGCATTCTAGGTATAAAATGGGATACTGACGGATTCTTGTCGCGAATGCAGCTCAACAGGAGACCTTTGGCTTGCATGGGGCCTCGAGGAATGACTACTTTCAGACCAGGAATGTGCGCGAAGAAACTAAGAACACATGCGAACAAGTTTTAGGAACAATTAATCATCCTCAGTACTTATTGTTCTCTCTACAATCTTATTCCTTTCAAGCGTGACAATGTTGGCTTTGTCTAATCACTCATTTGTGTTTCCTACCGTTTGCAGCCCGGCGAGAACATTGTCATGGTTGAGAGAACCAAGATTGTAACGAGAAAGACATACTGTACGGAACGTATGGACAAAATCGAGTTGATTAAATAAGCAATAAGACTCGCTTACCTCTCGACCGACTGTGAGTGATAGAGAGCACCATGACCGACGCACCCGCACGGGGCGCGCACGGTCAGAGAGCCACAGTCAAACTCGCGTCCGGAGCGGTACCGGAACTTGGCGGCCTCACTGTGTAGCTGATCGAATGCCGGGAAAATGTAATCGGCGAACTGCATCTCAGCGATGGCTGTCTCGCCGGCCACAGCCAGCCCAATGCCGAATCCCGCGATGCCCTGCTCGCAGAGCGGTGTGTTGAACACTCGATCCTTGCCGTACTTGTCCTGCAAGCCGATCGTGCACCGAAACACACCACCAAACGCGACGTCTTCACCAAAGACCACCGCAGATGGATCGGTGCCCATCGCGATGTCCAGTGCGTTGTTGACGGCCTGGAACAGGTTCATTCGGCTCGCTTCGCCCACCGATGGAACCGTGTCGGGGAAGTAAGTGAAATGCGATTGGCGCGACGCTGGTGCAGTGACTGGGACAGGGACAGGGCGGCATCGTGCCAGCAGGAGACTGGTCACCGATCTGAGCAACATGTTGTCGACCAGTCAGTCCCGTGTGCTCTTTGCTAAAATTCAGAACGTTCACGTAAGTTCCTGGGAAGTCGAAATAGAGATATTTAGGCTTCTCGTTTTACAGAAAACCAATTTCACATTTGCTCCAATTTGTTGTCTGAAAAGAACACTTGAACTGAGAAGCTAAACTCAGCTAAACTCAGCTAAACTCAAGTTGTCGCGATCATTTTACCTGGTAGACCATTGCTACGACTGTAAGAATTGTTGAAACTCCCTCTAATAAACACATCCGCATTTACACTTTGCTGCAATTCATTTCCCATATGTCTTGAGCAGGTGATAGCATCAAAACCCAGGAGATGTGCCTGAAGGACAAACAAGTGACGTGAACAAATGGCTGTCGTTGTTTTCAGTGCACTTTACTCGTAGATAAAATGTTCTGAACAGGCTAACAATTTTTTTTACTCCCCTTTGTTTCGTTACAATGCAAGCCAATTTGCGTGTTTTGCAGCTCAATTTGCGTAGACACTTTGCAAGCTTCGAGCTTCGAGAACCTGGTCGAACTGTCAAGCCGAATTGGATTCGATTTTCAATAGCCCAGCATGGTGAGTTTGTTCAAGAAAAGCCCGCTTTGGATAATCAGTACACGAGCGACCTGTTCCTGACAAGATATCTGAAACGAGTGGTACCGAAAGAGGTGAGCTCACGTCCTTGTTCGATTGACGCTATTACCATTTCGTGTAATTAACAGATTTTAACGGAAATCAAGCCAGACTTGATCAACTTCGGTGAACGTGTTGCCAATGATATTGCGAAATTGGGTCGCGAGTGCGAATTGCAAACACCAACTCTAATTAATTACGATGCGTGGGGTAACACAATCAGTGAACTCTCGACGTCTTCAGCATGGAAGTCACAGCACGACATCAGCGCAGAGGAGGGATTGATTGCCATTCCCTATGAGAGGAAATTTGAAGAGTGGAGGTGCGACATACACGATTAACTGCAAATGCAATTAACAACCAATCATGTTTGGCTTTGTATGTAACAGTCGCCTGTATCAGATGGTGAAACTCTACTTGTACGCACCATCTTCGGGACTTTATTCGTGTCCACTCGCTATGACAGACGGTGCTTGCAAAACAATCGAAGTAGATGTTAACGCAACTAAGTTGCACAGTATGATTTAATCTGCGTTTCTCTTAGAATCTCAGTCTCCAGCAACCGCTTTACCAAGATACATTCAGACACTTGACTTCCAGAGTCCCGGATGAGTTTTGGACATCGGGCCAGTGGATGACCGAGAAAGCTGGCGGATCAGATGTTGCAAATGGCACGGAGACTGTTGCTATACCACAGGGACATGATGCTTTTCGATTATACGGCTACAAGTGGTTTTCCTCTGCTACGGATTCGAATGTGGCACTCACTCTTGCCCGAATTGCTGATCTTGAAGGCAATGTTCTGCAGGTCTCACATTTTAATCTGACCTGACAAGAGCTTCGTGGTTACATAACTAGTAATAATTTGCTATCGTTGCTAGGGTACTAGGGGTTTAACGCTCTTCTTCCTGAAGACGAGAAGCGACGACAACAACACTTCGAATAACATTCAGTTGGTGAGATTGAAGAACAAACTTGGAACGAGACAACTTCCCACTGCCGAACTTATTCTCGACGGAACTGTGGCACGCAAGATATCCGAGGAAGGGCGAGGAGTGTCTGCGATTTCCAGCATGCTTCAAATGACTCGACTTCACAATACAATTGCTTCTGCTGCTGGAATAAGGAGGTAGAATTGTGGGAAATTCAATGAATATGCATTTAACGATTACTTTTTTAGGATTGTGAATTTGGCTCGTGATTATGCGAACAAGCGAAAGGCTTTTGGCAAAAGAATCTCAGAGATTCCTCTTCATGCTCAGACTTTGGCACGACTGGATCTCGAAGCGAAAGCAGCATTCTTGCTGGCCATCGAAGTAAGACACGAAGAAAGCAGTGATTAGCACTTACAATGAGTTCGGCTTTCGCAGTTGGCCAGACTCACAGGCAAAAGCGACTGTGGATCGCTGTCCGACGAAGAAAGGCTCGTCCTTCGATTACTGAATCCACTTGCCAAGTTATATACCGCCAAACAGGCGGTCGCCGTTGCGTCAGAGGGTCTCGAAGCGATCGGTGGACTAGGATACTTGGAAGACACTGGACTCCCGTCGATGTTGCGCGATGCCCAAGTCTTAACTATCTGGGAAGGAACAACTAATGTTTTAGGTCAGCTAAACAGGCCGAAAGTCTGACTAGCCATCTGTATTATTTGTTAATACCGCGTCTGGACAGCATAACACAAGGAACTTTCATTGATTTTAGCACTCGATGTACTCCGCGTTTTGGCGAAAACGGGTGGAGATGCCATTCGTGCTTATCGTACGCACGTCGTATCGAGAATGAGTCATGCTTTCAATCATCCAACACTCAAAGTAAGGCTTGACGCAGTTTTTTGCGTCAATGTTATGTCGAAATAGGTTTTCCAATATTTAACAGAGATTGTCATTCGGCATAGGACTGCGCGTCGAACATTCAAAACGAGTTAGACATAATTGTAAAATTGATTGAGACCAATCCGTCGGTGCTCGAAACGGGTGCTCGTGACTTTGCTTACTCGTTAACAAGAATATTTATCGGTAAGCAATTAAAGTTTGTTCAACTACATGATTAAGCGCTTATCCTGCCGCTCCAGGTGCAATATTTCTGGAACATGCAATTCATGAAACGTCGCATAAGTCTGACGAAATCAGTGCACTCAGGTAGCGTTTTTGTGCGGCACCGACGGAGAAAATTGGTAATCAGTTCTTTATCACTTGTAATTGTTCACTACGTTTCAGATGGTACAAGATGACTGATTTTAAGCTGTTCGCTCGTAACAACGACTTTGGTCTCTATACATCCGAATCAATGGATGCCGATTACAAAATTATCACCAATGGTGAAATCAACTGACACGTGTACTTTTTTGAAATTTTCTTGGAAAATAGATAGTTATAACTTATAAGTTATAAGTTATAACATATACGGACCTGTATGTCTGATTTGTTTTCAGGTTTGTCAGGTGTAGCAGGAAAGCGGCGTTCTGAGGGGCCTACAATTAGGGGCGGGCTGTCGATAAGCAACATTAAATTGGTAACAAATATTTGTTTCTAGATTGCCGACTCCTTGATGCGTTCACGAGTAGAGTTGGGCTCAGTCAAGTGTTGGCAACGCCAAGCGATAAAGAAGACTTCTTTTTTCTTTTCACCTTCATTGGTATATCGACAATACTCGTTCCAAAAAAATGCTTGCTGACGATGTCGAGAGCCGTGCCAATCGAGGTCCAGATGGTGTCGAAATGGCCCGTCTCATGCCGTCATCGAACGCTTTGGCTGCTCTGTCTCTACTGAGACGCTCAAATCCTAACGAAACAATGGATGATGAGGTAATCTATCGCCAGGTTTACAGGTTTCTGCAGAACGCAGAACGATCTTCTCCCGCGATGTCCGCCACCAAGGTGCTGGTCCGGTCAAATTCTTACACCATGCAAGGCAAGATGCCATCGCTTTCGTTTCACGATGCAGATTTCTCAATCAGGCTGTTTCGCTTCTCGTCGTACCAAATCAGACTTGGACGCAAAAAGGAGCTACATTCGTGACCTAGAGATGGGATCTTTTGAAAGCAGCACTTCCGGACGACGGTTGTCGCGCTCGCTGCCCGAGTTGAAAGTAAGTCCTTATTAAATGCTTTTATTTTACATATTCTTTGAAGCGACACAGTGGCGAGTAGGCACGAATGCATGACCTGATGTCATACTCTGAACGCGGACTTCTCGAGTCTGGCCAGATGCAGAACTACATCTGCCCGCGAAATGTGTAACATCCTTTCCACTGACCTCCAAGGTTCTGCGGCAAGTTCTCCCCACCGAATTCGGCACCGAACGATCGTACAGCGGTGGTGGTGAGACGGACTCTTTCGTCGTCAACGACGATGATCTAAGGTCTACGTGGAACAGCAAGTTTGATTTCTTTTTTACCGGAGTTGGTTTTGCGCTGGGAGTTAATCATTTGTGGAGGATGCCGTATTACAGCTCTTTGAGTGGCGGTGGTCAGTTCCTTATTTCTAAGTGTTCTTTATGTGCAAGTTAATTCAAATTTATTTGCAGGCTCGTTGTTGTTCGCTTATCTAATCCTGATGTTTGCCGTCGGTCTTCCGTTACTGGCCATGGAATACGCTGTCGGCCAACTAACGCAGCGTGGAACAATCCAGGCTCTCGGTGATTTATGTCCTCTGCTCAAAGGTAGTAATTGCATTAACTACTGTTGAGATATCATGAAAGAATGCAATTGACAATGAATTGTTGCTTGTACAGGTGTCGGAATAGCGAGCACTTTCGTTGCCATCCTCGTCGTCCCAATTTACAGCACAATCAATTCATGGTCACTCTTTTATTTCTTCAAATCATTTCACAACGTACTTCCTTGGACTCGCTGCTCCAAGAGTTGGAATACGGACAAGTGCCAAGAAATCTTCTACCACAAGTCATCGCACAAGCACTCACGTCATCTAAAGACTACATCTTGGGCTCTCAGATCTATGCTCACGACGCCAGTTGCTCCGGGGATCGACGATGAATTCCAAGCAACTGATCTCCCAGTTGATCCGTCACTCGAATTGGAGACATCGACATTCAATTCCACTGACGAGATTTTCGGCAGCTATCTACCAGCTAACCTGAACAGTTTAATTAATGTTTCGTTTGCCAGTACCGAATTTTTTGAGTAAGAAGTGTTTAATATCAGAATTCCAAGAATGCCTTGTTCAACAACGCGTTTTTCTTTGCTCGTATTTTAGAAACCGACTTCTAGAACTCGATACTGAAGAATCTACTGTGTTTGGAGAAGTGCAAAGCGGTTTGGTTTTGCCCATCTTCCTCACCTGGTTTGCCGTGTTTCTGTCACAACGGAAGACTATACTATTTTCATCGCATGCCACTTACTGTTTAGCCATCATTCCGTATGCATGTATGTATTGCTATCTTCCCGAAATATTCACATATTTTTTTCCCTGTCACAGGTACGTTCTGATATTCGGATTATTGCTTCGAGTTTTGTCACTCAGTGGTGCAAACGAAGGATTTGCATTCTTCTTCTACCCTAATTGGAAAGATCTTTCAAACCCGCAGGTAGAGATGGAGTGGTCACTCATTTCCGAAAATATGTCAATACAGCTGACAATCTTTTTAAGGTTTGGTTGTTAGCCGCTGCTCTGTGTCTGCACTCGGTCGGAGCAGTTCTCGGCACAAGCATAGCGATGGCCACTTGCAACAAAGAGTATAATAGTGTAATGAGGTAAGACATGATTGGCATCATAATTTAATAACTTATCACTAATGTTATATTATAATTGCATGCAAATCATCGTGTTTAGGGATGCATTCATGATCGCCGTTGTCAATATCATATCCGTTCTTGTGATCGGTTCCATTATTTTCGGAACACTCGGTTTCGTGGCCAGACGGGCACGCATTCCTATCACGAGCATGTTTCCTCAGGGTATGCGGTATATGCGATCATTTTTGTCTACTTTGTTTTTTTTCTGTTCTGTGCTCTTCGGTTAGATGCTGGCATCACATTTGTGTTACTTTCTGAACTGTTTGCCTCCATGCCTCTGGCGTCATTCTGGTCAGTCATATTTTTTCTGGTTATATTTTTGATTGGCACGGATTATCAGGTGAGATGTCTTGTTCTTCAAGTATAACCTTTATTGTATTACTCTTTTAACTTGTCTAGATTGCAGTCGTGGAGACAATTTTAATATCGATCGAAGACGCTTACGGACTGACGATTAAACGCCTTTTTAAATCGCATCAGCTTTTCTTATTGTGTTTTTGCACAGTGATGTTTCTATGTACATTTTTCTTCATCACTCAGGTTTGTCTGGACTATCCTCGTGTTAATACATACGACATTTCGAACTTTTCAGAAAGGAATCTATTTGGTGCAACTGATCGACTACCACGTCGCCGTCATCGCAGTCGTCGTGCTGGCATTGTTCGAGTTGATATTAGTTGGTTGGTTTTACGGCGGAATCAGGTTGTCGAAAGCGATCAAGCACACCACCAGCAAGAGAACAGGATTCTACATTCCATTTTGTTGGTCATTTTTGTCACCTCTTGTCTTATTAGTAAGCGGTGCAATTAAGGAAGTCAACATAGTCTAATACGCAATCTTTGTAATTGTTTCGTTTGTTAGGCAATCATTGCGGCGAACATTTACCTGTACCGCGATCTGACCTTCCGTGAGAACGCGCACTTCTGGTCTGGATTCAAGATCACATCTCATCTGCTGGCACTCATCTCACTCGTCATCATTCTCGTCGTGGCCATTTTTCAGGTCGTGCGAACGTCATCTCCCAGCACGTCCTTGTTTGCTGTGAGTTTGCCGTTTAGGTTTACACACGGATTAATTATTAGCATTAACTGGTTGCAATTGATTTGCATGTCGGGCAGCGCATATTGGAAGTATGCAGACCACAAGAGTGGGACAAGAAGGCACCGAATGGCGATGTTGACTGCGGTGGAGACCCAGCTGAGCACCATGTCTTTATCGACGCGCAATCCGATGATTCGTCGACCGTCGCGATATCAAAGTCGCGCATTTTCAGTTTGGACCGCGAGACTGCCATTTGATGATTGTGATTTGGTTGTCAGAATTGAATTGTGTTTAATGTAATCGAGATTATGTTTAGTGAGTGACGGTGTTAGTCACCGCCCACCACCAGCATCTGATCTCACTAAAGAACTTGAAATTGTTCGATAACGATGCTTTCGACTTTGGCGCTGTTGGAAAGTCCTCATCTTGGGCGTTTGTAATCTCCAGCACGCCGTTCTAGCAGCGGCGCAATGAGGGCGACAGAAAAACGGAGGCGCTCCGTCTTCGGCGCCGTCGTCGAGCCGCTGGCGCGCTCTGGCATTCATCTCATGTCGGGGTCAAGAAAACACTTTTCGCCATGGAGATTCAGAAAATCGAGCAGGATGATGACTAGGACGATGATTGAATGTAAGAGGAGACCGACATTGAGCGTCACTTGGACACGGAGAGCGAGCAGGTGACCCGCGATGATGGGCATCAGCTGGTGTTGGTGGCTCAATTGGCGTCCAAGTCCGGGAAAAATTGTACGTCCTGTACGTCCACGAGCGAGGGTTTATTCCAAGCGCGCCAAACAAGCTCCATACTGACGATTGGAGGCCCTAATTTGATTTCATTATAATATAGGAAATTAAATTGGCGCTAATTGGTGTTAATCTTACCTTCCCGCACAATCACATAATGATTGCCACGACTACGTTGATCCGCTAGACCCATCATGCTGTGACCACCACAAACATTGTTATGACCTTAACCGCATTTCAGACTGGGTGTCCCCGTTCTATGGCGACCAGTACGCGGCCTACTGTCGGGCGTGTATATGCAAAATGCATGCACACAAGAAGGGCTCCTGGCGCACTCCAAG
>JAGGCA010002271.1:24162-35799 GCA_022876805.1 Osperalycus tenerphagus | reverse complement strand
GGCCAACTAGAAATGGTCAGTTGATCATTGCACATGCAAACGGTTCCACTCTTATTCGATGTGCAAAACTGTCCCAAAATTAGTGACTAACCCTTTGTACATGCAGCTGGATTCGTGAATCGGTCGAAATGCTAGTCCTGGCATCGACGGCTGAGCATTTTGAGCAATTGGTCTGGTTGGACATCACTATGGAAGTTGCCATTCTGCGGATGGCTAGCAAACGCCCTGAACATGAATAGAGACGTCGAGCAGTTCGTGCCGTCGTCAATATATTGACTGCCATCATACTCGAATTGCCTCAATTCAATAAATAACGAATCATTAAATGAAAAATTGAGCTTAATTTGCTCACGGCAGCCCGATGCGCAATATATCCGACGATCTCCCGCGTGCCACAATCACTCTCAGCAACGGCGCACTAATTAATTAAACATTCTTGCCAATTATTCGCCAAAACTTAATTCGATGAGAACTCTTGGATTTATTTGAAATTTGGTTGCTGGCTGGAGCTGAAGCTCGAGCACGATTGACGCGGTAATCCACTGACGCTCAACTGCACTTTGTTCCTGGACAATTCAATTTTCGTGCCTGCCATCTAATCTCGACAGTGATTGTCAGACTTCATTCGAATTTATGGCACGCGTGCTCCGCTGCTAATTAATTATCAGACTTAAAAGTATTTGTAATTTCATGGAATTACCTTAAAGTGATAATAATAATAATATAGACATGTAACGCAGCACTGCATACTAATTGCAATGTCGTTGACGTTGTCGAAACAAAGGCCACCGAAACACGCCTGGCGAGTGGACAAAAGACAAGAAGGCTCCAGCTGCTTGTTCAAATATAGATTTACAGTTGATTTATTGATATGTACTTACATATAAATGCAAATTGGGAATTGTGTGAGTCACAAATGGCACGTTACAGATTCCAGATTAGAGCGCGTTGCATGTGCAAATGTGACAGTTTCAGGTTGAGATCCAGGTTCCAGATTCGATTGTCGAGGTGGTGACAGTGCTCAATTGACAATAGCGAGAAAATGAATTCGATGCGATTTTATCGCGCGCATATGGTAACGAGGAAAAGCAAACAAACCTCTCAAGCTCAGAATCTGAGCTAACGTCAGTCGAGTTCGATTTAATACGACGTTCGTGTTCCAGTGAGATGCTCATAGTGTTATCGGCAATCGGCGATGTGAGTGCCATTTCGAGGCCAATTTTGTGGGTGTTTCGCTTGTCCGCTGTCTATGCTATTCCGTGCCACGTAATTTTGACTATTCTGTCATGTTTTCACGCACAAATCAGCTAGATTCGAGGACGTGCGAAGTGTAAGCCAGCCAACAACTCTCGTCACTGTCAAGTAGACGGCTCAATGAATTGGTGACTTTTCCATTGGAAAGTCACCTAAATCAACACCTTCGTCGCTGACCAAGTAGGACAAATTCGTGTTCGCTTGGAACCCTAAGAAGAAGGAAGAGCTTGCCAGAAACGTGATACTGGATCGATAATAATGTGACGCATGAATCGGAGTCGGTGAAACGTGATCGTTATCGTGATTCGCACCCGAGCCCGACATATCTGTAAATAACGGCAGTTCTCTGTGTTGTTTGTAGTGCCTTGTGTGCAGTTTTTCGTTGTATTCCGTCGTCAAATTCCATTCTCGAATTGTTCGGGCCCGAGAATTTGCAACAATGATAAAAGTGCCAACACCAATGTCTTGGAAGACCACATCTGGTGTTGTTTCATCCAGACACGCACGAACTTATTTTCTCTTCATTGTTTGCATTTTTAGTGCTTCGCTCTACCTGATTTATTACATAGGTTCGTTGAGTTCGGTAACTTTTTGTCAACATTCAGCCTGCCAAGTTTTACATCCAACACCGTCGTCGAATGGATTCCTGGTGAACGCATTAGGGTGCGTGATGCCCAACTGGTCTCCGTTCGACGAAGAAGTGCGCCCATACTACGAAAATCGCACGGGCACTCGATTGCCGTGCCACGACACGTGGACGGTGAGACCGGGCAAAAGCATTCCGTGGATACGAATTCAGAGAAATGGAACTCGCATCGACATCAAGGCCCGCCGTGTGAACGATAAGGTCAAGTTGAAAGAAATCAAATGCTTCGCGCAGAATATTAGCCGTGATTCTCAAAGTGACGATCAGGTCCATTATGGCGAATTTGGCCCGCCATTTCAGGACGGGACGATGGATTTCAGTAATCATGAGCACGTGAGAGTTGTTTGCCATGGTCCTCAAGGCAGCAAGAACCGGCCCGGTTTCGAAGAAGTTGTCCCATTGATACCAGTTGTCCGAAAGAACAGCACATTCGCGCCACTGAAGCATATCGTAGACTTGAACTCCTCGAGTTCTGGTCATCTCGGCAGTGACCACATTCCGAACGTTCTCATTCTCGGCATCGACTCAATATCGCGCTTGAACTTCGAGCGTCACTTCCCATTAACCAGAGCTCTACTAGAGGAAATGGGGTTTTATACTCTTTATGGGTATAATAAAGTTGGTGATAATACATTCCCCAACTTGATCCCGTTCCTGACGGGTAGTTTTTATGAGAAATATTGGAACGAAACGGTCCGCAACACGAAGTACTTTGACGACGTACCGTTCATATGGAAGGCTAGTAAACACAAACGCCAAACGACTCAATATTGGTTCAATATTGACATTGCTGATTGACCATTGCAGGAATACGCTGACCGGGGCTTCGTTACGCTCCTGGCTGAAGACGCACCCAAAATAGCAACGTTTAATTACTACAGAAAAGGGTTCAAGAATAAGCCCACGGATTATTATCTGCGTCCGTTCTCGCTGGCCATCGAGCATTACGTGAAGAACTTTTGTTACAATGGAAGAATGGAATTCCAGGTGAGTGATTTCAGTGTCATGAATGATCTCTATTCACGGGCTTAATTGTCATTATCGCCCTCGTGTCAGGTGTATTTGGATTACTTGTTTGAGTTCGTGCAAGCTATGAAACAGCGCGAACAAAAATACTTCGCATTCACATTCCAGGCTCGACTCACGCACGACATCTTAAATCACGCGGGCTATGCCGATGAGCCCATCCACAACTTCTTTTCAAAACTTCGTCAGCAAAAGTCGTTGTTAGACGACACACTGCTTATTTTCTTCTCTGATCATGGTATCAGATTTGGTGGCATCTTAAATACCTTCTCCGGTAAAATTGAGCAACGACTTCCGTTCATGACGATTCTCTTGCCGAATGGAACCAGCAGTCAAGTGCACCGCCGAAATCTGGCCAGCAACGAGCATCGGTTAACGGCACCGTTTGACATTCATGCCACGCTCATGCACATTGTCAGAGGCAAGAAGATAGAGGCCAAAATGATTAAAACTATTTCGGGTTCTGCTTTTTCATATTTAATCATAGGTCAACCAGTACGTGATCTGCCTTACGGTCTGTCGCTTCTGAATGAGATTCCAGAAGATCGCACGTGCGACGATGTCGGGATATCTCAGCACTGGTGTGCATGCGAGCAGCGGGTTCAAATTACCGACCGCGAAGTCCTCAAGCCCGTTGCTCAATTCGTTACCGATCAACTAAATACAAAATTGTCTCCAGTTCGATCAGAGTGCGTTCAGCTCCAACTTGACGATATTTTAGTCGCATATAAACATACAACAAGGAATGAGCAGAATTCAAGTGATGCCAAGCAAAAGGAACGAAAAATTGAACATTATCTGATAGTGATCAGAACGCGGCCAAACGAAGCTGAATTGGAGGCCACCGTGAAAGTGGTCCAAGACAGGGACAGTGTCCAAATGGAGATCGTCAGCGACGTGTCGCGAGTTGACCGATATTGGGGCCAGTCTGACTGCATATCTGATGTTAATTTAATGAAATACTGTTTATGTAGAAATATTTTAAAGCGTTTCCTTGAAGAGAGAAAGAAGAAAGGCTAAGAAATACATGACTGGCTTAATTTCTTGATGTGTTTACAGAAGATCAAAATCATAAATTTGATTGCTCGTAGTAGTAGTAGTGGAGAACAGCAGAGTAGTGAGCAAAAATGATGATTGTCTCTAGAAGAAGTCAGGGAAGCGTTTCTTGCACTGCTCACATTAGGGTTCAGCCGGGAAAAGTTTCCGCATGTTAGTTACATGTAAACATTTTATATACGGCCCTCCTTCGGTTCAAAGACGTATTACACCTTTGCACCCCCATATCTCGGGAACCCGTTCACCGATTTGGTTGGCCAACGAACTCACCCAAGCTCTTGGGATCCTCTACCCGTGTGCCAAATTTGGTCGGAATCGGTTTTGATTTACGCTCGTTATCGTGTCGACGGACAGACACATTTAACGAATAGAATCGAGATTTTGCTAATTAAGTGCACTTACGTCATCGAGTGCACTGAAACAGACTGAGAGGATGTCGATAGATGGCGACCAGGCGACACGCGACTGCAGGAGATGCTGGTCGACACCGACGAGCGGATTTGCACTCGCTCCAGAATCCGAACATTCTTATCTGGTTTAGTAGGCAAACTGCCAGAGAGTGTAGTTTAGTGTCAAGGATCAGTTTCGTTGCAGGCTCTCCTCAATTAGCTAACGAGGTGAAGTATTTCGTACTGTCGGTTTACCGGCCAGAGCCTCGTTCATTCGCGCAACACTTCCTCAAGCCGGCATTTAAATTTAAATTGCATTTTGCTTTTATTCGTCTCCGCAGGTGCGACCCGATCTCGATCTGACCGTTAAGAATGTCTTCGAGCATCTTGCGAGCTTTGACAGCGTCGGCATTCAAGTCGCCCCTGAACTTGTCAAGAGCCCATCGCCGGTCTCTCGTGCTGCCATTAATTCAATTACGATGCCTCTCCTGTAAGTAGACAGGAGGTCCGATCAATGACGTCAAAACAAAGATATTAATGCATGTTTGTTTAGCCCAAAACAAGCATGTTCACCTCACTGTCAAGGACAATGTCGCCGTCATCAAATTCGACACTCCCGACAGCAAGGTCAACACTCTGTCCAGGGAGGTGATGGACGAGGTGCAGAGCATTCTTCAGGAAGTCAACAATTCGAGTGTCACATCGGCCGTGCTCATCAGCGGCAAGCCGGAATGTTTCATCGCTGGTGCAGACATCACCATGCTCGAGCGGTGCAAATCCGCTGCCGAAGTCGACGAGCTTTCACGCGGTGGACAGGAAATTCTGCAGCGGGTCGCCGACAATCGCAAGCCGGTCGTGGCTGCTATCATGGGAAGCTGTCTGGGCGGCGGACTCGAAGTGGCTCTCGCCTGTCATTACCGTGTTGCCGTCAAGGATAAGAAGACCGGCTTAGGATTGCCGGAAGTGATGCTTGGTTTATTGCCAGGTGGTGGCGGAACTCAACGACTTCCCCGATTGATCAATATTCCAGAAGCTCTGCAGATGATGTTAACGGGAAAAACGATTCCTGCTGATAGAGCGAAGAAATTAGGTTTGGTTGACCACTTGGTCGATCCACTTGGACCTGGTCTGAAACCGCCCGAACAGAATACGCTCGAGCTTCTCGAACAGGTAGCAATTGAAGTAGCCAAGCAGTTGGCGAATGGACAGCTCAAAGTAAGCAGGAAACGGCCCTTAGTCGAAGGTGAGAGAAAAGCATTTATATATCTGACTGAATTAAACACGATTGCTTATCCACCTGCCAGAATTGACGCGAAAAGCAATAATGAATGTGGGATTCCTTCGCAATTTCATATTCAATAAGGCTCGAGAACAGGTGATGAAGATGACGAAAGGATTGTACCCGGCACCGCTCAAGATTTTAGATGTTGTTAAAACGGGCTTGGAAAAGGGCCCAGGAGAAGGATATCCAGCTGAGAGAAGAGGATTTGCAGAATTGAGCCAGACGCTGCACTCGAAGGCACTTATCGGACTGTACCACGGTCAAGTGTTATGCAAGAAGAACCGCTTCGGCAAGCCCAAGAAGGAAACGAAAACGATCGCCGTTCTTGGTGCTGGTTTGATGGGTGCCGGAATTTGCCAAGTGTCCATCGACAAGGGACTCGACACCATCATGAAGGATATTAGCTTGCAGGGACTAGCTCGAGGAGAGACGCAAATCAGATCGGGTCTCGATGACAAGGTGAAGAAGAGGCGACTGACGACATTCGACCGCGATCTTTATATGTCCCGCTTATACTCCCAAACTGATTATAGCAACTTTAACAAAGTCGACATGGTCATTGAAGCAGTATTTGAAGACCTCAACATCAAGCACAAGGTGATACAAGAAGTGGAGCAGCAAATTCGTGACGACTGCATTTTCGCGTCCAACACAAGTGCGTTGCCCATCTCGAAGATCGCCGAAGCCAGCAAGCGGCCCGACAAGGTGATCGGCATGCATTATTTCTCACCTGTCGACAAGATGATGCTGCTCGAGGTGATCACCACCGACAAAACGTCGCCAGAGACGGCGGCCGCTGCCATACAGGTGGGCCTAAAACAAGGAAAAGTGGTCATCACAGTGAAGGACGGTCCTGGTTTCTACACGACGCGTATTTTAGCACCTGTTCTCTCCGAAGCGATAAGATTGCTACAAGAAGGAGTTAAGCCGAAGGAGCTCGACAACTTGTCGCGCTCGTTCGGGTTTCCTGTCGGTGCGGCCACTCTCATCGATGAGGTTGGGATCGATGTCGCCTCGCATGTCGCTGAAGATTTAGGGAAGGTGTTCGTCGAACGATTTCAAGGCGCCAATCCCGACGTGCTCAAGGAAATGGTGGCGGCCGGCTTCCTGGGCCGGAAATCTGGTAAAGGCTTCTATGTTTACCAAGCGAAAGCCAAAGAGCGAAATATGAACGACAGAGCGCTCGACATACTGAAACGATACAGCATAGAACCCAAGCTCAAGTAAGATAACATTTTTTTCTGTTCGTTTACTATAAACTAATTAATTTGTACTTTGTCGATTGCAGAAATACTCAGGAAGAGCTCCAGATGCGTTTAGCGGTTCGATTCGTGAATGAGGCTGTTCTGTGCTTGCAGGAAGGCATCCTCGCCAACCCGGTACGACAATGACGATCATCATGTTTCTGTTTACAAATATTTTATTTCTGTCTCCATTTCTTTTTACAACTCAGCTCGAAGGTGACATCGGCGCTGTATTCGGACTCGGATTTCCACCGTACGTATAAACAGTCATTGTTAGAGACAATCTCAATTCTCAAGTTAAATTTCTCGACCATTTCTTTTTCAGGTTCCTAGGCGGACCATTCAGATACTTAGACAATCATGGCGCTGACAAGATCGTGGCGTTCATGCACAAGTTCGCCGAAATTTACGGGCCGCAGTTCAAGCCGTGCCAACTGCTCCTTGATCACGCTAAAGACACCAGCAAGAAGTTTCACGTCGCTGCTAAATAATTAGCATCTGTTAGGCGTTGTTTTGGTGTTTCGGGCGCAAACATGTTATTTACACGTTGGTAACAGAGGAGAGAGCACTTTTGATAATGATAATGAGCAGATCAGATTCTAATCATGGAGGCCTAGAGAGACGATCAGGTTATATGTCTAAAAGCAATGCAATTGAGACATAAAAGTGTCGCGCTATTAAAAATAAGCGTGTCAAGTATCTCTTTATTATACTCGATGCGGGCGATTTGAAAAGTTGAATATCGCGCTCGACGCGTTTCGCTTGGCTTCCGATTGGTTGCCGCTTCGCTCTCACTGTCAAATTCGTCTTGCGGCCATCATGACATCGTGACCTGTTGTGTAATGAAGTTGGCCGAAGTTGAGCAGGAAGTCCTGGTCACCCAAGCGAGTGACACTCCGCGCTATCGTCCATGTCAGACGCCGGACACCATTCCCAAGCGTCCCGAAGTTGACTTTGTCATCGCCGCGCTCGCCGCGCCGTTGCCGAATCATTATGTAAGTTACGAACTCTTGCATGTTTTTCATCTGTTCGAAACGAGTCAACTTGATTTCGTCTATTTATGCGCACCGTAGTTGGTCGCAGCAGAGGACGAACTTATCATGTCAGACTTGGCTGAGAAAATGCAAGCACGAAATGATGATAGGAGGAAGAAAGTGACCAAGATACAGTCCTTACGTAAGTTACCGCATCGCAACTTCATTGAATGTCATTCTAAGAACTTGTTTGTTTGTTCTAGAATCTCAATTCAGACAACGCCTGGTGCAAATGGAGAGCCAGAATACGCTGATGAAACAGGAACTGGCTGCAATACGGATGGATCTCGATGGCCGAGAGCAGCAAATGAAACTGCTCGAGAGTCGACACAATCAGGCGAAACACGTCAAGGAAACGCTTGTCAACAGAATCAGCGAACTCGAGCGATACGTGCGAGCGCTCGAATACGAGTTGGAAGACAAAAGCAGACTGCTCGGTCTGACAGAAGTCGAGAAGGAGAGGATCAAGAACCGAATGAAGGATCGTATTGAATCCGAAAAGGAGAAACTCAAGAGGATATTCGACCAGCTGCTTGCTGAGAAATTGGCACAGCTCGAAAGAGAGAAGTGTCTCGATGCTGAGAAGATGCGCCTGGTCAAGGAGATCCTCGATGCGGACAACAATGATTGGGAATTGTTGAAGGACTGCCGCGAGAATTTGTTGCCACGATCAAGCGGATCTCGCGCTGCTCCCACCGCGTCATCGCACCCGAGTCAGGCCACGATCGCCACACAACAGTCCTCTTCTCAAGGGTCGTCCAAGCAGCGGTCGGCATCGTCCTGTGGTGCTGCCACGACTGCCAGTGGCCAGCAGACTGTTCGCTCACTGCCCGTCATCAACCCGCGTCATCGACGCTCGCTATCAACTGGCAGCGAGAAATGGATCGACCATCGACCACGGGGCACGCTCGACTTGGGCACCGTACTTAAGCAAGAGGTGAAGAACAAGAAACTGGTGACGAACCTGACGACGAAGGATGTGCTCAGCAAGGACGCATCGCGATACGCACTCACGCACCACGAGGCGGATGCCAACGGCGAGGTTGAGACGTGGATATTCAAAGGCGACATCATCCCGACAGTGGCTGGCGGCGTGCAAGTCATATTCAAAGACGTCGAACAGCTGAAGCAGGCATCGCCATCAGGACGCAAACGAGCTGCCAGCGATTCGTATCAGATCGTTATTAACTCCGTGCAGCCCAGTTTTTCTGATATTCAGCGACTTATTCAATTAAAATAACTACTTTGGGTTGACAACAATTAACTACAACCAAAAATATATAACAATTAGTATAAGTATCTTTTAAGCTCGAGAGGCGGTGCGTATGAGAATCCTTGGAAGGCGTTTTCTGGAAGACTACACGGCGCGCTCATTTCGTGCGACTTGCACACTGATAACGGAATCGGTTCTCGAGTAAATTCCGGATCGATGTTCTTCAGGTCCATATGTCCTTTCTAGACGTCAAAATCGGGTGACAGCAGCGATACGCAAGTTTCAAATTCCTGTTGTCTTACCACGTTGGGGTTAAACGGCGGCGGAATGTTCTTCGCCTCGAGGTCGGACCAGTTGATGGGCTTGAAAAATTCGTGTCGCTTAACTTCATCGGCATCGTCGATCGAGCCGAGCCGTTTGTGCTTGTCCTTCTGGAGCAGCTGTGTATACAATTAATTAGTTAATTAGCGAGCAATGCGCTGCCGAGAAAAGAGTGTGCAAACTTGTCGACTTACTCCTTCCAGCATGCTGCGGGCAGCTAGAGAAATATTTGTCCGAAGTCTGACAGGTTTGTGCAGAATGTTGTCGTACATTTCAGCCGTGTCGCGGCTGTAAAAAGGTGGCTGCAGAACGAGAAGAGCGGTCATGAGGCGAACATGGAGAAGTGAGAGTGACGCACCAGTCCATAGAGCATCTCGTAGAGCACAGCTCCCAAGCACCACCAGTCGACACAACGGTCGTACGCTTCTTTGCGCAACACTTCCGGTGCCAAGTATTCCGGTGTGCCGCAGAAAGTGGTTGTCGTCTCGCGCTCGCGAAGACCGTCTTTGCAGAGACCGAAGTCAGTTAGCAGCACATGGCCGACGCTGTCGAGAAGAATGTTCTCGGGCTTCAAATCTCGGTAAACAATGCCCTCGGAGTGCAGATAACCCATGGCACTCGTGATTTCCGCAGCGTAAAACCGCGCCCGCGGTTCGGCGAAGTATCGCTCTTTTTGAAGATGGAAGAATAGCTAAGAGACAACGAGAATAGTTATGACCTCGTAAAACAAACTAATGATTCACTTATCATTATTAATTAGTGGGTCTGTATAAAGCTGTCACTCACTTCTCCACCGTTCACGTAGTCGAGTACGAAGTAGAGTTTGTAGCGTGACTGAAACGAGTAGTGAAGTCCTACCAGGAACGGGTGGTTGAGGTTCTTCAGAAGAACGTTGCGTTCGCACATGATGTGATTCTTTTCGTTGCGCTTGATGATCATCTTCTTCTGCAGCACCTTAACTGCAAAGATCTTCTCCTCGCTTTTGTGCTTCGCCAGCAGGACCTTCCCGAAACTACCTTTACCAATCACCTTGAGAAATTCAAAATCCGATGGCTTGACGTGCGTTTTTTCCGATGGCCCCAAATTGATGGTCTTCTCATCTCGGAGGCCTATCTCGTCGGAGGCCGTCGGCGAGTCGATTTCCGGTGACGGATGATTTTTGAGTTTACGTCGCAGATTCGCCCACATCACTCTTCGACTGACTGGTAATGAAACTGAACCACATGCGATGTAGTTTTATTTCGATAGCGATACCACAAACAGATACCAGTAGCGATACGGTATCTGTGTCACCTTGGAGACTGAAATGCAGATGCAGAAGCACAACACTTGTGCACCACCAATGTCAATGTGCCAAGGTACGAACCAGCATTTCGCTTAAATCTTCACCATTTACACTCTATCGGTAGTCAGACTCGATCTGAACTCGCTTTCACCATGACGAAATGGCCAAATGACATGTTCAATTCGTACTGTTGGCAGTGGCAAGGCGGCTCAGCGTCAAGTTTGGGTGGAGGTCCTCAATCTGTAATCGGTACTCCAATCCCCATCATAAACCTTGTGCCGATTCGCCCTGCTGTCAAACTAAATCAATACCGGTCATCTTGGTCATTTCGTCATGCTCAAAGCAAGTTCAGAGTGTGTCTGACCACCGGTACACTCGCGGAATTAAGTCCTTCCTTGACCTAGTCACTGCTTGAGATAACGTACGCAACCAATCGAGAGGTGATCCTCTAGCTGATAATTTCGACTAGAGGTGATGAGCATGAATCAGAGCCCGATCACTTTGCATAGCAAACACCATAAACTGTTTATGAAACGTTGCTCTAATTCATGCTCATCACCGAAAACCGAGATTATCAGCGCAAGGATCACCTCTCGATTGGGTTGCGCATCGTTATTTCAATCAGTGGCGATCAGTTCAAGGAAGGAATTAATTCCGCAAGTGTACACTGAGATATGCAAATTGCCGAATGCTGGTACGAACCTCTTCACGCCACTTGTACATCGAAGTCTGTTACGCGACTATGAGGTAACCGATTTTTATATGCGCTCATCTGATGTGGTACTGCTAGTCTGGTAAATAAACATCGGATATCGAATTCCATCACAAGAATTATTATGGTTACGATAGAGGTTCGTATGTGTCGCATTCGATTTCAAGTGCCAAAT
>JAGGCA010002271.1:12393-24126 GCA_022876805.1 Osperalycus tenerphagus | reverse complement strand
CTCTCTCTCTCTCTCTCTCTCTGTTTCCGTTGATCGATCACTTTCGATTTTTAGAGTGGTGCTACTTCGCTGGTAAATGGACCACCAGCGAAGGAACAATTGGGCAAGGACAGTGGCATCGGCAGCAGAACCACGATCACGTTTGACGTGTCGAAGAACCCGTTAATTCCTCTAAATGAGGGATTCAAAACATTGCAGAGAAGACTGAAAACGAGCGGATGGAAAGTGAACAGGTACTCGGGGAGTATTTAAATACATTGCACTCAAAAGAGTGACGGCAAATGTTATCGGTTATGTCATCTCTTCCGGTCTCTATTTTAGCAACAAAGACGAAACGACCGCGGATGCTCTGTCACAATGTTCGGTCTACGTTATTTTTGGTGCCAGAGCGAAGTATACGGAAAGTGAGGTGAGCAGCGACCAGACCACCCGGACCCGGACCTGCCACCAACTTGCACGATCACAGTTAACAACTCTCATCTATCTGTTGACGACAGTTTAATCATCTGAGAAAGTTCGTGCAAAGCGGTGGCAAGTTGTTGGTGATGTTGGGCGAGGGAGGCGAGAAGCGAGCTAACACCAATATAAACTTTCTGCTGGAGGAATTTGGCATCACGATTAATAACGGTAGGAATCATGTGTCTGTTTGTCTACAGATACGGATGATTATACGCTATCTCTATCAAAACACTCCTACCAATTCCATTTGCAGATGCGGTCGTGCGCACGTCGTACTGCAAATACTTTCACCCGAAGGAAGCGCTCGTCACGAATGGTGTGCTCAATCGCGGTCTCTTGCAGGCGGCCACCAAGATACACAAACTGTCCAGCTCGGCGACTGACGACTCGCATTCAGGAGGCACTTTCACGGCATTGAACTACGTGTACCCATTTGGCGCGACACTCAACGTAGTCAAGCCTGCGATTGCTGTACTCTCAACCGGATCGGTTTCATTTCCTGTAAATAGACCCACTTGCGCATTTTACACCGATAAATCGTCTGCCGGCAAAATTGTTGTTATTGGATCTAATCACGTCTTCTCCGATTCGTACATTGAGAAGGAGGATAACTCGTTGCTCAAAGATATCGTCTTACACTATCTGACGGGCGCCGATTTTCCTATCAATGCCATTGATGCTGAGGATCCGGACGTGAGCGACTACCTGACTGTGCCCGATATGAGTATCTTATCGGAGCAGCCATTCGCCAGCTTGCAAGAAAGCGAAGACGTTCCGTCGGACTACACCAAGCTGTTCACCAAGAATCTCTACCACATGGACAACTCGGTAGTGCCGAAGATCCTGAAAGCGTACGAAGAGCTGCAGATGGAGCACGAACCGCTGCGACTGATAAAACCGCAATTCGAAACGCCACTGCCACCACTCCAGCCGGCTGTCTACCCGCCGATATTCCGTGAGCTGCCCAAACCGGGCTTGGAACTGTACGATCTCGACAACGCGTTCAGCTCTGTGTCGACCAGACTGGCGCAGATCGCCAACAAGTGCACGGACGCTGATCTCGACTATTATGTCAAAGAGTGCGGACTCATTCTCGGAGTCAGTGACGCGGCCACCAAATCGAGCAAGGAGATTCTCGAGCACGTATTTCGGAAGGTTGTCGAGTATAAGAAAATCAACGCATGAGATGCGATTTAGCAGATTTGATGCATGTGTTATTCACAGTGTAACTTCGACACCACCAGTAACCAAACACAGTATCACAAATCACATAAAATCGTCCGAAACGTCGCTATCATAATCCTGTAAATAAAACGAGATCATTGTCGTTATCATTTAAGCCTCTCGTGTTACGGTCGCACTCATCACTCGCCTTGTTCGTCTTCATGTTCTCGGACTTCATCACATAATCGTAGCTGTACAGTTTCTTCATCTCCTCTTTGCGTTTCGTTTCTTCCTTGTCCCTCTGTTTCTGTTCCCTGATCGATGCCTGCTTTGTCTCACGCTCATTCCGATCTCTCTCTTCACGCTCGCCACGCAAGTCCACTTTCTCCTTGACCACTTTGGTCTTCTCGAGTCTGTTGACGACGGTGTTGATCCTCTTCTCGACCTTGATCTTGCGCACCTCCCGATCGTTATGGAAGCCTACTTGACCCACTTCCATGGACGCCGTCTTCTTGAGGTTGGCCCATGGCGTGTACACGACCTCGATGTTGTTCATCTTGTTTCCTTGGATGCTGTTGGCTTTGACCAATTGGACACAGTCGTCGAGCACGGTACTGGGAATGTCGTCGATGGTCTGTCCCTGTGCCAGGCGCAGGTAGACGTGCGCCGATGACAACTTGTCGACGTGAAACCAGACATCCTCTGGCCAACCCCACTTGATCAGCTCTTCATCTACAATGACAGACATAAGCTGCCTGACCGTCATACTGCTGTACTACTTACTCTCGTACTTGTCGGCACCCATGAAGATGGTGACTGGTGGAGAGACCACTGGAAGACAGCAGGACTCAGATCGATGGACGCGATCACGCTCCATTTGATGCTCTTCTTGTTCTTACCGTTACTGGTGAAGTAGAGCACCATTGCGGGTATTTGTTGACGTTCAGATCAACTGGACACTGTTGAGTCTTCTGAAATTGTTGTCTGTTCGTGGCGCGATCTGTGCAACGTCTTCATCGTCATCGATACCATTTTGGCGGGCAACAATCAACCGGTTCAGGTTTATCGTCCCCCGGTTGTCTCTCATTTGAACACTATCATCGCCATGGCCCACCAGCAATCTCCGTCATGCACATCTCGTGTTTACCCGATCTTCGAGAAGAACTACAAGCCTCCGTCTGTGTTGTCGTCTCACAACGCGCTGTCGACCTCCAAGTCCCGTCGCGCATCCCGTTCATCGACACGTCGTCGCCTTCCGTTGATGAAGGCATCCGAGCAGTACGCCATCGATGCCGGACAGAAGCACTTTGATGCGATTCGTTGCAAGACGTGCCAGATGATGTACACGGTGGGCGAGATTAGCGACGAACAGCATCACGCCGAGTATCACGACTTGTTCATCAACAGCGTCAAGCACTCTGGATGGAAGAAGGAGCGCATCATCGCTTACTTCGATGATGGTTCCCGGGTGATCACCATCCGTCCAGGTGACCCTAGTTACATGCTCAAGAAGATGGACGACCTGTTCAAGGTGGCAGACGCAGAGCTGGGTATCCACGTGGACGTCAAATCGTCGAGCAAGGAGACGTCGCTCTACCTGTTTCTGGTGACCATCGACAAGCGGATCGCTGGTTTTGTCGCTGCCGAGGCCATCACGAGTGCCAATCGACTCATTTCAGGCGATAATTTCGTAGCCAGCACCGATATGGAGCCGGCCGAGGTGGGCATCACGCGACTGTGGGTGCACCCGAATTACCGTCGCACGAAGATGGCCACGCGACTGCTCGACTGTCTTCGAGCCAATTTCTATCGCACTCATATTGTCGACCGATCGCGAGTCGCGTTCTCTGATCCGACCGCCAACGGCAAGGAGTTTGCGAATAAGTATCTGGGCACTGACAAATTCCTAGTGTTCCAGCCTCATTGAGTTTTTATTACCGATCGTCCATGAAGACCCCTTCTGTCATCGTTTTCATCTTAATTACTACATATCTTCACTTCTCATTAAGAATTTTGTGGTCCAGTGTTGACTCGTCCACTCTGCTCAACTCTCGCTTCGACGACGAGCTGCAAATTGAATGGTTATTGTAAATGATTAATGGCATCGGTAAACGAGCAGTTTCAATACTGACGAAGTTGCCTTCCAAGTAGTGTGTGTTCTGTTTGGTGACATTGATGAACGCGTCGCGATTCGCGAGGCCCACGAAACCGAAGTTGCGCGACAGACCAGTCTGCTTGTCCTGACCGAACAGAGAAGCGGTTAGTCTGTGGAGAGAACTGTGCATGGTGCCACTTACGAATAGGACAGAAGCGTACGACACTTTACCAAACTGCGAGAAATATTTGCGCAATTCCACTGCGAGCAGAAATAAGGCATGGTTTAATTATTAATCCAGGAATTAATGTCGAGATTAGCGAAACACACGCGACGGGCACGTCTGTCGGACAGCGATCCAGCGCATTATCAGGTGCTCCACTTCGCTGGGTCACCGGCTGTTGATGGCTATCATCTTACCATTGCTGACAGTCCAGGGAATATTGCGCACAAAGACCTTGTAGGCGCTCCTGCTGGCCATCGCGGTGAATGGTTGTTCGGTGCCTTGTAAGGGTTAGTTTGAGGAAGCGACAACGAGGTGGTGCTTTAAGCAGTCAATACTCGCACGTGCTCGAACACCCAACTCTGGTCGCCGTTTGTTTAATTTATTTTTCCTAATTTGGCATCAACATGTTCCATGCTGCAATCAAATCACTCGTGTGGTCAGCAGGAATGGCCGTGCACGACAGCAACGTGTCACTCAAGTCTTGTGTTTTACCAGCGCGAGCCATTCGAATTGTCATGACTGATTTGTGAACTGTGCAGATGGCGATCCGATCGATAGAATGTCTCTCCTAAATGTGGCATCCAATACTGGGGGCAGTCACCATATAGGGGCTGAGACTCGGTCCCGAACATCTCTCATAGGTTTAACATAGGATAGACCTCCCATATAAGAGGAGACTATTATGTAACGGGTGGGTAAGGGACAAAAATTTCGATCTCGATGGTGCCCTATTTAGGAGAGACCACTGTATAGAATTTACCCGTTGTGTAGCTCGTCGAGAATGGTCATGGTGATGTCATGAACGATGATGAGAGCTACGGGCACGGGACGCGCTCTCACTTGGACATCGTCAGCGCTCGATCTCTGCCCAAGGATGAAGCGTTGGTGTCAGCCAGATCACGGTCAAGTCGCGAGACCCCCGAGACAGGCAGCCAGAGCAACGTGTCAGGTTCGTCGTCCAACTCGTCCAGCGTCCTGCAGCCCATACTCACTCGGGATGCGCGCTCTCGCAGCTATCTAGTCGGCAGCATCGGTTGTCAGGTTAGAGCAGTTGGCGACAATGCAGTCAGTGTGACCTATCGGTTGTCACCTATTCCTTATTCAGGACTCTCTCCTCGGCCACGATGAGCTGTCCCGCTACTTTCCCAACGGCAAGGTCACTATCTACGTGGTCACCTGGAACATGAGCAGCAAGTCAGCGCCAGCAAACCTGGATGAGCTCCTCCTGCCCGAGAGTGTGCTCTACGTGCCCGACATGTACGCGATCGGTATTCAAGAAGCGGCTGGCGTGACGTCCGATTATTTCCGACAGTGGGAAATCGAATTGCAGACGACAATTGGTCCGAGCCATGTTCTCCTCCATTCATGCAACCTCGGAGTACTTCATCTGTGCATTTTTGTTCGGCGCGACCTGATTTGGTTTTGTTCGGTGCCGGAAGACTCGACGTATAACTCGCGTACGGCTGCCGCCAACCTGGTGAAGACGAAAGGTGCCACCGCCATTTGTTTCACGTTTTTCGGGACGTCTTTTCTGTTCATCAACTGCCACTTACCTGCGCACGAGTCTCAACTGAAAGAGCGCATCGACGAATACGAACACATTCGCACCACTCTCGACCTGCCCAAGAACCTACCACTGAAGCCGCGCTACATAAGCAGTGACGTGACTGCGCGTTTTGATTGCGTGTTCTGGTTCGGCGATCTTAACTTCCGTGTCCAGAGACCATTTGACGAAGTGCTCTCCCTGCTTAACGAGATCTCGCACCAATCAAGTCCGTCCTTTGAGTGTCTTCTCGAGCACGATCAGCTCACGAAAGTGCTCGATTTAGGCAGTGCGTTTTTTGGTTTCAACGAGTGCTCCACCGTCCGCTTTCCGCCTACCTACAAGTTCGTCACGAACAGCGAAAGTTACGACCCGATCATGCAACGAGTGCCTTCATTCACCGACCGCATTCTGTGCCGATCGAAGAGACCGCGACACATAACCTGTTACCAGTACGATTGGTTGTCTCAGTTACGAACCTCTGATCACAAGCCCGTCTTCGCGTTGCTCGATGCACAGATTAGGCCGGGCCGCGACAACATCCCGCTTAATGCTGGATCCTTCGGTCGCGAGGTCTACCTCGAGGCGCTGCATAGACGCGCCCAAGAGCAGGACAACGGCATCGACGGTGACCAGAGGAGGGGCAGCTTGCTTTGCAGTGTGTCTTAGCTGTTAAACTCGACAATTCCGTGCGTGGTTTGCTGTCGATCGATAGTTGTAATCGAGGGTAGTCAGCTGAAGTAGTCATTCTTGTCGGACAGACGTGGTCGTCATCCAAGTTAATTTGATCAAATGTAGTTGCAATTAATTTAAATTGATTTGATAAATAGACGACAAAGAGAGATTACATTAAGCGTTGATGGTATTTTAAATTTATTTATAAGTCATTAAAGATGTTGCAGTTGTTTTGTTTAACATATAGCAAAAGTGTACATTCGTTAATTGAAATGTATCAGTAATAATTTGCGTGAGTACGTAACATTACCCACCTGCATGTCAGCCGTGAAAGGTCGTTAGAAATGTTTGTTTATGTTTTCAAATTGAACCATTTCTGTCATGATTCGAAAGGCGTAACAAACGTTAAGTCCGTCAGTCAGGTATTTCACACAGACAACTAACTCATTGAGCAGTGTCATTCAATACGTCTTCATCACCGCGTGGAGATGAGCTCGCGTCAGTTTGTCCGCCTGCCATCGTTATTGTCGGCATGTTTCCAGCAGTTTGCGCACCGGAAACGATCGCCTGCGTGATGTATTGTTGACCGGTTGGCGATGTTGCGATCTGGAACTGTGGCGTTTGCTGGGCAGGTGCCGTTTGCAGCACGATGGGCTGGTTGCCCTGTCCGGACAACTGCATTCTGATCATCTGCAGTTGTTGCTGTGTCAACTGAATGGGAATCTGCTGCTGGACAATCTCGCCGTTTCCCGTGATAAGAGGCCCGTGTACTAGCTGTATCTGTCCGGCAGTTGTCGCCTGTGCGGTCTGACCGCCGATCTGCAGAACCTGCGCTCCTTGTTGGTTAGCCACCTGACTGTGCTCGGCCCCGACCGGAACTTGCACCTGGAGCAGTTGGGGCGCCGACATGGTGAATGATTGCGTGCCGGAAGTCTGAAGGGTGCCCGCCTGCGTGCCAGCTGTCTGCAGGATCTGAATATGGGGTGTCGCTTGAGCAGTGGCGCCCTGTTGCTGGAGAGCGGCCTGGTGTTGGGCGAGTTGCAGGAAGTACTGGACCTGGTCTGGCGGGACAGCTGTGGTTGTGACCGTCGTGCCACTGCTGCTCGAATCGGGACGACGTGCCGGTTTCAGATCTTCTCTCGGGACGATATCAATCAGGAAATCGAACTGCCGATCGTGGTAAAGTAAACCGCATAAAAAATGTCCGTTCGTACCGTTTGATAAATACTTTCCTGATCATTTTTGGTAATGGCCATGGCGATGTCATTCCTCTGCAAGGTGCGTCTTTTGTTGTCTTCGGTATGCATCCAGGCGCGTAACGAAATCTCCGTGATAAATATCTTGGCTGCTTCTGCGAACAGAGCAGGTGCCTCGGCACTAATCATCTGTTTTCAACGAAATAACATCACAATTAATGCAAGTGACCAAATCGGCTCGCTGCCCACCTTGACGTCGTCGTCCAACTTCATTATCTTCTTGATTCTGGCCAGCGGCAATTCCTGCATCTTGAAATCATTCTGCACAATAGACGTATAAATAAATAGCATTCCAGCGATAAGAAAACTATGTTACTGACCGGGGTCATGTTCTTGATGTCGTCAGTGACCGACTGCCAGAACGAGTCGAGCCTGGACTGCGCTTCGGTGGACGACACAGTCATTAGATCGGCGGACTGGGCCGTGAAGACGGC
Organism: Osperalycus tenerphagus; assembly: GCA_022876805.1. NCBI lineage: Eukaryota > Metazoa > Arthropoda > Arachnida > Sarcoptiformes > Nematalycidae > Osperalycus > Osperalycus tenerphagus. The sequence continues at coordinate 16,274 of JAGGCA010002271.1, read as the reverse complement.
TGACTCGCTGTGCGACATCATTCAATCAACCGGTCAGCCAATAATTGGCGATCAGATTGGTCAAAGTGTTGTTGGGATTGAAAAAGTCAGCGGGATGATATTATTGAAGCAGAACAAACCAAACCAGAGCGACGATGACTCGTCACCACCCAATCGTCAATCGACGATGCACTGACATGAGATTAGCGCCATCTAGAAGACCGACAGGAAGTCGTTCGTCGCGTGTTTCTTCGCGTTTCGGCCCTCGACTATGCTTTCGAATTTCACTAGTTAACTGCAGACATTCTCCATGTCTCGTCGCTCCACCGAACCACCCAAAGTGACGGGCCTGTCACCGAAAGAAGGCCCGCCCGGCACCAAGATGACTATTCGGGGCGAGAATCTTGGCATATCGAGTGACGACGTCATCGGACTGACCATCTGCGGAGTCAACTGCACGCTCTACGTCGAGTGGAAGTCCCCCTCCAAGATTCTGTCCAGAACGGGACGGTGCAAGGGTGTCGGCGATGTGATCGTGACGACGAGGTCAGGTGGACGAGGATCGTGCACGGTACAGTTCAAGGGATATGAGGAACTGATCGGGCCGACCAAGGAGAGCTCCGTCTGGGTCGACGAACGGGATTACTTCAATTATGTCGGCTCTAGACACCGGTCTGTCACTTCGCCGTCCTTGCTGAGTCCGTATGCTAGCGATCCGCTCGGTCTGTGCTCTCCTGGTGGCGATGACTCGTCTGGTGGTGGTGCGACCAGAACGGCGCGCAAGAACATGAGCGACGCCCTATTCCGGGAACTGTTTCCAGACATCGATGCCTCCAAGATGAACGATTACGGCAACATTCTATCGCCTGATTTCACGCCAGCTTGGTACTTGCTCGAAAATCACTCGAATACCAGTTTCACTGATCTGCGACGCGGCCTGGGATCGCTGCGAGCGAAAGTGTCGGGCAATGGGCAGAGCCAGACAAGCGCCGCGTCCTTGCAGACAAAACTCGGGCAAATGTCATTTCTCAAGCCGAACGTGCTCGCTGTTATCGAGTGTTTGGATGCGCTCAAAGCACTTCATCTGGCACTGAAGAAAGACAAGCAAGAGACTGGTCCTGATTTGACGGCCAAGGTAGAGGAAGCAATCAAGAAGTCGACGGAAGAGGCGCACGCGATATTTGATGCCATTCTCACCAAGAAGGACTTGGCAGACTCGACACGAAACGCATTGAACGTGCTGCAACGATATCGGTTCTTGTTCAACTTGCCGTCTAACATTGAGCGCAACATCCAGAAAGGTGACTACGATGTCGTCATCAACGATTACGCCCGAGGCAAGTCGCTGTTCGCCAATACCCAGGTCAAGGTCTTCAAGAAAGTCTACCAGGAAGTCGAACAGAGGATTGAACGATTCCGGAATATGTTGCAAGAGAAATTACGTAGCAGTTGCCGTTCGAACGAAGCGCGAAATATCGATGATGTGAAAAAGTTGATCCGGTATTTGGTTAGCCTGGACGCGCGACAGGAGAACCCAGCTTGGGATTCGATCGTTCAGATTCGCGATACACTTATTTCGTCAATGGACAAGTGCCGAGACAAGCACCTGAGTTTGATGAACAAACCGGTGGTCGAGCCTAACAGTCTCGACACGGATGCCGATTGCGTCAACTTGTCACTCGAAGCGCCACAAGCCGTGCAATTCATCGAAGAGATTGTGCTCATTTTCACGCAAACGTTTCCAGATTTATTTAAACTCGGTCAAGCGTATCTGAACGGTGATCTGTACACCAAAGAAAGCGACGAACAGCTGCGCTCAAAAGAGGAAGTTTTCGGCAAGCAGATGATCTGCTCTCTCATTAGTTACCTGTGCAACCTCATGAGAGCCGCTCTCTTGCCACAGTCGCCGAAAAATGTGTCCAACATTCAAGCCTGGCCAACGAATGTGAACGAGACATTCGTCCTATGGCTGCCGCATTCTCTCCGGTGCATCATCAACTGCCGGTCCAAGTTGATGAAAATTGAACTTCCGTCATTCGCAAACGAAGCGCTCAGAAACCTGAAGGATTTCATATTCGAGCTGCGAGTGCACTCGATGATCTGCCTGTTCAATCAGGCGGCCGAAGAGATTCGCGGCCTGCATCTGAAAGAAACTTGGGACGTGAGTGTGGACGACGCGATTGGGGCCCGAACACAACTGCCGCTCATGTTCGAGAGCAAAGTGATCGAGATACTGCAACTGGCCAGGGAGACTGTTCTGCAGGCATCGAGCGCCGAAGAAGGCGATATCTTCACACGGATCGACGTGCAGGGCACAATGAAACAGTTGGCTCAGAGTCTGATGCAGGCGTTCATCGCCGCTCTGGAGCAGACGCGATCGGCTCCGACTAGCTCACCATCGACGACGAGCACTCACAAGTTCACCCCCGGAGCGGACCTGCAGGAGCGGACCCTGATCGTCATCTGCAACTGTTCGTTCACTACTCATCATGTCTTTCCCCGTCTTCACGAGAGCTTCGACAAGCTACGTTATCCCGACATGAGTTTAGTGATGAAGGTGAGCCAGGCTAAATTTCGCGACTTCGAGAACAAGATGTTCGACGAGTACATCGAGAGCAAGTGCACGGCGCTCATCACTGCCATTGAGCCGGCCATGTATCTTTCTGGTCACGAGTGGTACAAGACGCATAAGGTACCCACCGACGTGAGCCCGTATGTGAAAGACAGCGTCATGAGCATAATCGAGATCCAGTCGCAGGTTTTCTTCATCGCGCCGCCGCTCGTCAACCGTGTTATGCACAACGTTATCGACGCTGTCCTCGAGGAGATCGCGCGTCTGTTCGACTCGACAGCGAACCGCTTCTCTGAAGAAGGCCTCTTGCAAGCACACCTCGATCTGGTCGCTTTGCACCAACTGTTCGTGGGCGAGCATCACAACGACGAGCTTAGCACTCTGCTGAGGACGGCCAAGTCGCGCTTGAGACCCCTCAGGAATGCATCGCATCACCGACTGATTGACGAACTGCTGAACAAGTTCAAACAGAACATGAATATGCAGATCGCGTGCTTCAAGAATGACGTAGAGCTCACTGTGATCAGTGTTTGAAGGCATCGCCGTACGAAGTGAATGCAGGCCGTCGTTATTATGGTGAATGTTTAGAGTGATGTTGAAGGACACCTTAAAGTTGTTATTTCTATGTCCAAAAAGTCACGGTTTACATAAGTCAGATAAATGGTCGACGAGTAGGCGAGATTCGGAGAGAAAAGACTAGTTGGAATTCTTGGCTTTTCGCTTGGTCAACAATCGCAATGCGACTCAGTTGACGATGCATAATGCATAATGCATGATGCACCGATAATATCGACAAACGCGCTCGTTGCTCTGCTTGCCACGATGAGCACGTAATTAAAAATTAACGAGTCAGATTCACTCAAAGGCTCACCAGATCGCAATTACGACAAGAGGACATCGTCGAGCGCACTTGAATTCATACTTACGAGAAACAAAGTTGTGAGAAACAAAAGAAAACTTACCAGAGTGCTTGTTGAAATTGTATTGTCGGATGGAGAAAACTAGAAAGAAACAAGAATTGAATGACGCATAGGAATTCTACTTATTTGGAGAGAAACAGAAAGAGGTACAAATTTCGGTGACGAATTATTGTTGAACGACTGTGTTGAAAGTGTAGAGAAACAGAGAGATGCGAGAGATGTAATGCGGCGCACAATAGAGACTGAGCAAACAAGGCCAGTTTGTCCGCTAAATTATTCAATTGTGTTGCCACGTAATATGATTTGTTTGACGTTAAAGAACTCGTAAAATTGTCGTATAAATGATGGTGACGAATTTCAATGAGTGTTGGCGTTCTGGAAACGACTCGTGTCTCGTGTCTCGTGTCGTG
>JAGGCA010002271.1:361-12377 GCA_022876805.1 Osperalycus tenerphagus | reverse complement strand
GATGGCACGATGGCACGATGGCACCGGCCAGGCGAGGCAGCTATGACTAAGTGATGTTAATCAGTGGACAGCGACCATACCATAAAGGCCAAAATACAATTGTTGGAAGAGCGGTTGTGAGATGTGTGCCGACTGTCTTCGCGATGACTGTAACATAGAGAAGATACTCAACGTGGACCTGGACCCATGGCGATAGAGATGTAGGACAGAACACACCACACTGTCTGTCATCCTGAATTTGACTGCCGTCGTGATCTTTCATGCTCGATCGCATTCGTGGATTAAGAATGATGTGCAACGAAAGGGGTTTGAGCCCATAAATGAAGTGATGCACATTGTCTCTGAGTGTCTCTTCGCCGTGTCGCTAAGTCAAAATCTGCTCTTCTCGCTTGGTAATTGTGCTAGAGAATATCATTACGAGTCGCAATCTACGCGTAACAAAGAATAATTCGCTCTCACGATACACATTTAGATAATGACTTATTACCAGGCAGACGAAGATTTATATTGAAATTCATGCGCTGATCCGAATCTCCGAGTCGACAGCGTTCAAAACCTGCGTTGAACTGATAATGCGTAACAAGCCAAATTAATTTCCAGTTAATTTCGCATTAATTTTTACATCCAGATGACGATGAGTCGCAGACTGATAGGCGACAGGTGAGAATGAGTTTCACTCATCCTGCTCTCCATCATTCTCCATCTCCATGTCAATTACTCATCCATTGTATTCACAGACAATGCAGGTCGTGTCAAGAACTCGCAATTTGGCGCGTCTAGTTAATTAATGCAATTTTAAGACGTGGACATTTGAACAACGACGCGTTGATTGTAAAATCAATACGAGCGCGCGGATCGTGTCAGACAGATCTGCACGGGCCAAAATTAGACATGGTCGCGCCATGAACCAGGAGTCGAGTGGATGCTGCTCGATTCTCAATCTCCGATCTTGATCGTCGACGTTGAACTCAGTTGAGAATTGGAACTCGTAGTTATCGTAGTAGCGTCGAACCATCGCATCGCCAATTCTTCTCAGGCGAATGATTAATTTGAGCTCGGGTTAATCACATTTCCGAACAAGATTTCGTTCTCTCGCACTCGATTTAGCCGATTCTTGATTTCTGTGTTTCGTTTCGGAGTTTTGCTTTTTGCTTGCCGCTTGTGCCTTGTATTGTTTTCTTGTCGGTTTGCGTTCTTTCTTCTTGTTTCGTCGCCACTTTTCCCGCACCTTTCCTCTACGTAACAACCAAATTGTGTCCTTTTTCAACGTTGTCTGTGTTCGCACTCTCATCAATCTTCCTGTTTGCACTCTAGTTAGTCGCGAACATGTGATTGAGGTTAATGCCGAACGATAAAAGCCAGAAAAGAGAAGAATCCGTCGCAGAAATCAGCAAGGAAAAAAAACGTTCACTCATTTTCGACGAGACTCGCAATTTCTTTAACGAGCAACGACCAAGAGAAAAGAGCTCATCGTCAGAACTGCACGTCTGCAAAGTCAGTCAGCTTATTAGGTTTGCGTCTAATATTCTTATTAATGGCAATCATGATGGCGATTCAGTCAATGAACGATGTCACGAAACGCTCGGCGATATACACACACAAGTCGATAGAGTTACCTTGCAGCGAATCGGTTCGTGTGTTCATCTTCGTGGTCCTTCCTGTTTCGTTCGTGTTGCGTTGTGTTGGCCATCGATCTAGATCGATGTTCGCCGCAATCTGGCAATTCTATCAGTTAATGATAATCATTTACTCTTCGTGTGCATCATGCATTTCGGCAATATTTTCTTACAGTAGATTTTCAGGGTGGCGCTCAGTTCGCTGGCTCGCATCAACTCTTCTCTTCCTTTCTCTACAGTTCTCTACATTTCACTGCATTTTCAGATTCAACACTTTTAATAACTGCCAAAACAATGAACCAATCACGATATTGGCGAGGAATATAAACAGCATTTATTCATTCATTGTCGGTGAACATGAACGACATGAATGACTTGATTTATGGCCCATTCGCCGTGCTGTTCGTCCCAAGTTCCAAGTTAAACTCATTTTGAATGAGATGCTCTCCCAATGGAGTTCTGATTAAGTCAAAAAAGCGAGCCGAAATTAACATCCTTTGCTCGAATCGAATGCGGATCGCGTTCGTTCACATCAAGAGACGAGACGAGAGGAGCAGCGATTCGTATCATAATCAAAAAATCATGCTGAGCATCAGCCAGGAATTGACGACGGACGGAAAATATTCGGCAGTTTTATGCACACACCGTAAAGCAAACGGATGACGAGAGTATCGCGAGTTCATTTAATTCATGGCTCGCGGCACAGATCCTCATAAATACGTATACAAGAATGTTAGATTTTGCCGATAACAAGAACGCGAACAACCGTTTTTCGACACTCATACCGAGATACCGGAGCGGAGAAGAAACGAACGAGCGCCAAGCTTTCATAGATCAATAAATTTTCAAACTTTTGCTTGTATTTTCGGTTCCCGAGAACTTCATAAATGGGCAAATGAGAATCGTGAAATGTGCATTGTGCCAAGCGATATAAATGCTGTTTTAAATGCTGTTTTCGACGTGGATGCGCGAGTAAATAAGTGACATGAGTGGCGGGAGCGAAGAAAATGTAACCATAATCAGTCTATAACTCTAGCATCTGGCTCACGGAAATGGCGGTGGACGAGTCATTATTACCGAGTAAAAGTTAGTGACAGAATCACGTGAAAATCGAAGCATGCTTTGAGGTGATGGACGACGTCAGTGCGACACGGAATTCGGTCTGGCTCCGGGCAGGTAAGAAGAGCTCGATCAGCACGCACAGTGCAGCTCATATGTGCATGTATTCATTATCGATCATATTTGTAATTGCCTGTCGTTGTCTCACTAGCAATCACTCTCATCTCATCTGGAATTCTTCTGCCTATTTGTCTGGCGTGTCTCGATGAATGCAGAAACAGGACAGACAAAAACAGAGAGAGACGGTCGCATTCTAATAGTATCGCAATGCATCGAACCGCCATTAAATCAATTCGGTATCGTCGTTAGCAGAGTGTATTGCAGTGCATTTTTTCTGTCACTCGACAAAAACTGTGATTGGGGTCAAACGAAATACGAATTTATGAGGAGGCATCGCCATATCGATATCCATATCTAACTAATTGCTGTCGACAGACTGCTTCGTATTCATGAGACGTTCAACAGCTAAGAATGTGATGTCTCTGTGATGAGAATTTTATTTATGAGACTCAATTATCCTTCGAGAATATTTAGTTGCCGATCGCTGGCTGGCTACTGTATGAGAAGGGCATTAGAATGAAATCTCCATCGTTGTCTCGTCCTGCTTTACTGGAAATTTGCTAGCGAAAATCTCTCTCGATATCGTGATCAATAGACGACGTTCGTGTCCACGACTGGTTTCGTACTTCACTGTCTTCTACACCTCGTTCCGCCGTTGTCTGTGATAAAAATGCATTCGAAATCTAATTTATGAGTCGAGTGAAAACCCAAACACTCGGTCGTTGTTTTCGATCGTCGTCAGACCATAGTGGAGAGTGTAGCTCGCATTTCAATAAATTTCTATTCTGTTTGTCGCTCGTACAAATAAAATTCTGTGTTGCGCAAGCGAAACCAAAAACAGAGAACAGAGAAAAAATTGAAATCAAGTAAATTTTCAATTTTGTGACCGCGACGAAATTACGTTGTTGTTGTTGTTGCCTGAGACTCACTGACGAACACAAAGCTGTGCAGTGAAGTGGCTTTGCGGGCTGGTCCAAAATTGACACGAAACCGAAATCGGCGAGAGAGAGAACGCACTAACATTCACCACTGACATTCACCACTGACATTCACCTTCGGTCAGTGCACTCAAATCACCGTTTCAGTGCGATGGGATTCAAGGTTCCAATACTCTCTAACTCTTCTCACTTCTGACGACAATGAACAAAACGAAACGCGATAAACATCTCAACAATAGAAACAAGGATAATGCTCCAAAGGATCATAATCATAAACAGAGAATGATTATAACAGCTAAATGCGACCAATTTAATAATGAATGCATACAAAACAGTGTGTGTGACTCGCTCGCGTCAATTTACAATTAAATGTGGAGAACCGGGTAACAAAATTATAATAGCATAACGCTGGTGTGGAAACCATTATTGTATTATTGTATTCGCATTCGTCATAGTACAGTAATTTGCGCTCTATTTTATCGTCTTTGCATTCAATTTTAACGCGCAATCGGCGAATTCTTCGTGCAAACGTAACGCCTCCATCGGTAGATTGTAATGCTGGCCGATCGCGCGTCCGAAAATAAAACGCGTCAAAATTGAACGCAAACGCTTTAAAATTGAATGCAAAAACGTTAAAATAGAGCGCAAATTACTGTACCATTATTAGAAATTTAGTCGTATTAATGGATAAATAATAGTAATGATGGCAACGCGAATAACGGGCACCAAAAGAGCGGTGTGCCTGACGGAGAGAGGACACAATAGGATTGGCCAGTGATGTGATTTGCAACGAATCAAAATCACGTTTAGTGTCAGTTCTGCGCTTACCGGCGAATGTCAATGGCGACGAAGATGAAGATGAGTAGAGATGCTGCGAATGGCGATCGTCACTGAACAAGACCAATTCCACTTGCTCGCGACTGATTATCTTGGCGCGCGTCGAACTACATCGGAGTCTCAATAGGCCGTCGGGAGTCTGGAGAGGAGCGCAGTTCATTTATTCGGTTATGATAAGGGTGATATCAGTGATCAGTGATCACCGCTCACCATCCATTAAACGCACCTTGAAATTGGTCTTTTCGATGCGAAAATGTAGCCCTAAGATGGACTTCAACGGCCTGTTGTCGAATGTGGCAAAATTGTCATAATATGTATTATCACTTTGATTGTCATCCCAGTATGACGTTTGCGTGCGACCATAATTAATAATGTGCGATTGCGGGGCCTGTCAATTAATTGAGTGAACTCGTTAATGGCAATGGCGGACTTAGGCAATTGAATTACGCACTTCTCGATCATTTATAAACCACTCGAGGAATGCAGGCGGGTTGAGGAAGGCGGCCGACGAGCAATTGGCTTGCAGCTCGTCACCGATATCGAATTTATCGTGGCTAATGGTGATGAGTGGCCGCGCATCATTGTCGGTCGGGTGACCGCCACTCTCGTAGTCGACACTCATCACTCGGCCGCGCGCTTCGATTTCAGTTTGACTGAATTTCACGTCGTAGACTTGCGAAATGATGGACACGCATCGAAGTCGAAGTTCACCATTAACTAGATGAGTGTCGCGATCGATGCGGAATGCGATGTTTAGAGCGGATTTGGTGAATCCGTCGATGTTCTGCTCGCTCGACCGCTCTAATAAATAGGTGTCATCACTGGATAATATCTGCAGATAAGTCAAGTGCCGATCGGTTAGTCTCGGCGTTGGGCATCTCGGGCTCAGCATCCATCGCATGCTGACTCCTCACCCTCTGATCGTTGACGAGCCACACCAACGTTGCTCGCGGTTTCGACGCAGAGCCAATGCACGTTAGATTAACAAAATCGCCCATCTCGTAATCGGATTTAGCGCCGTCTATTTCAATCTTTCTTGTCGGTAATACTGGCAATCAAACAAAAAAGATTTGAGTGGCGAGGCGACAAAAAGAGAGACACGATTGCCAGCACAGTGCACGCAAACAATCAGAGTCGTAACGTTATCGTAAATCATACCAAATATCCTCAAATCCTTCTCCACTTTTACTGTCCACAAATTCTGTGTGGAGATCTCGCAAGTGAAGGTTCCTTCAGTGTTCAAATCGGTGCGAGTCAGAAAGACGTGAGACGAGTTAGATCGCTGCATCTGAGATCATGGTGATGCCATCACGATACCATCATGATGACGGCGTGACGATGGAAGAGAAGAGAAACGCGACGTAGTTTAATAAACGATGAGATTGCATGAGACGAACGCATTGAAATTAACGCACATGCCGTGATTGGCGTGGCGCGGTGCGAGTCAGTTTAATTCTTATACATGTTACACTTACGTCCACATAGATTCCAACTTGCGGAAAGAATTTGTGTGTGACGTGCTGAAAATCGGCATCGATCATGTACCGATAAAACTCCACATTGTTCTTGTACCACTTGACTGAATAGAGCGAGTCGCCTTCCAGGTTGTAGTCGCAGTAGAGCCACAGCGATGACCCGCTCGGCACCGCGCCCGGGATATCCACCCGACTCAGTCGCAGAGACGACACTTCTGTAATTAGAAACGAAAGAGAGAAACGGCTAATTGAGTGGAGAGTGGCTCAAGCCGAGTGCCGGATTCATGCGAGTTGGCCTCTATTCAATTATCACAGCGTGTTAGTCTGAGGTGTTTGTGTCTCGGTTCGGCTCTGGTCTGCTTGTGTTGACGAATTGCACAGCTGGAGTGCCACTGCCACGCTCATTATCGCAACAGAATCGAAATGCGGCAAACGAAATCGCGCCAATTGTGCACCTAATTCGATTTGATTTGTTCGACGGAAATGAGGAAACGCTCGACACAAAGAGCACGACACCGCAATCAGCGTGCCGAATACGTGCACAAGATGACTGAAAAACAGAATGTATAGACGTGGTCAAGTGACAGCATCAATCTCAATGCGGAGTTTTTTGCCACAGCGGACGAGTTGCCTGTGGCCGAATCACATATGACAACTCATGACGTCACAACTCAATTTTCAAATTGTTTCATGTACTTCCGATGCGAATCAATCAAATTTGGCTCACGTCTCGTTTCACCATCGACCCTCATGATAACAAATAGCCAGCCGGAGTTCTAGCGACAAGATAATTTAAAACACACGCGCCAGCTCATCATTAATTAGTATGCGTAATTGCGGTGAGCGCTCAGCTCGAAATTGGAGACGAATCGCCCACCTCGCCGCCCGAACAGAGCCCGATACCGAACCACAAGCTGCAAAAATAATGAATTAGTGCCAATTCATGTCACTAACGAGGTTGCTGATTTTGTGTGTTTTTATCGCACAGCTGAGTGCGCTGAAAATGGCTCAAACTCATTAATTAGCTTGAATTATTATGTAATTTTCGTTAACGTCAACTCGATGCATTCGTTGCGCTCCTGTTTTAACGATGTGAACGCGTCCACTGGGAATTCATGCGAATTGAGTGGTCCGAACAGACCGAACATCGGAAATGCACTGAGTTTGGCGTGAGTTTGCTGAATTGACGCAAATCCATGCAATACGATTGAAAATTCGTGGCGCAACACGATCGCTGTCCGAGAATTTGATCTGAAATAAAGCCAATCTCGATATCGATGCCTCTCTCTTCCTTTGCGAGGCTTTTCGCTCTGTTTCTTTCTCTCTATTCTTCCGCGTCGCTCTTTTTCTTCGGTGACTGCAAACTCAGCAGGTTAACTTCTATTTCGTGCGTCTCATATCAATAACGTCGAGATATTTTACGTGCTGACATGACTTGACTTACAAATCATTGGGAAAATGTGACAATTCGTGCTATAGTTCCCGGCATGTATTCCGTTTTTCCCGCAATTCATCGGGTCTCATAAAGTTTTTTATCATCAACTTTCGGTGGCACTGAAAATCTGACCAGCAGGAGTGCAACAGAGAGAAAAAGACGGGATGGCAACGAGTTGAATGGCGATTATGGGCCATCGTGAATGGCGAGCGGCGAGCTCATAACAGCCAAACGACGACATTTTATAACATTCATACTGCTATACTCTACTCAATGAAATCGGTCTGTCGGTAATGTCGTTCGAGGTTTGACATGCTCGTCGAGGTTCCGGCAGTGACGGTCACAAGAGAGACGAGAGAGAAAGACCGACAAGAGAGTCGAGTCGACACTCAGCTAAGAATTGCATGACAGGTACGATAAATAGTGGCACGAGAAAGTCATCAAAAAGATAGCCGAAGACACATTTAAAGGGCGTGATTGGAGTAAGAGAGAAAAAAGGAGAGGAAACGAAGTGGGGAGTGTGCAGAGGCCAATGAACAGTGAAAGCTAAATTCTGAGTCAATTGGTGGTCAACAACAAAAGAGAGAAGAAAAGAAGGACTCGGATCGGCTCGGCTCGGCGTGTTGGTGCACCGCCTGTGAGATGTGCCGCGTGCCTTTAGCAAAAATTGCATCAAATGGCTAATATTCGTCGCACACTCACTCAACCCATTATGACACGAAAGTGTAAGGAAACCTGCGCGTTCAACCAGAGAATCAGGAATAACGGCTATACACAAGAATATCTAAGTTGATACGACAAATGAACATCGTTTCGGCGCGATTTCGCCTAGATTGCGAGCCGGCTTAAGTGCCCAGACAGAAACAATTCGCAACTTATGGTGATGGAGCTACACGGAATTGGCGACATGCATCGGATCGTCGTCGTCGATGATGAATTATCGCAGATTCCGTCGAACAGACATAATTTTTCACTCTTTTACTTCATGTTATGGGTCGCACAGTCAACATTATCATCATCGCTGCTTAAGTATGCTCTTCATTGTCTCGTTGTCTATTCAGATAATCAATTATTTGCCATCTAATTTTTACACAGATTAATGAATTTCACGGCTCGGTTCTCAGTCATCGGCTTGCGTTCGCTTTCGCTGCAAAGCTTGACGCCTGATAATTATGAATTGAATTTCGTAAATTCAATCGCCAAACAACGAGAAGAGGAAGAGGAGCGGATCGCAAGAGGCTCAATTAATGTTGTGTGTTTGACGATTCAGGAAAGGTTTAATTAGCAACAAAACAGTAGCGAAGAATGACAGAAGGATGCGGAGGAGAGGGTGGTGAGGGTGGTGAGGCGACGACATTGCACAGAACCTTTCTGTTCGTCAGTCGTTACCTCAACACTATCTTGCTCTTTGCTCTTCATTCTTCGCACGCTTCATATCTCATGTCTCTCATCGCTTTTCTTTTTCCTTTGCTTGTTCTCCGCTCTTCTCTTCGCTGACATGCAATTGAAGCCAAGCTGTGAATGTTCACATCTGCCGCTGTTGATCATGTAAATATTTCGGCACGCTTTTCGTCGTCGCTAGATTTTAATCACACACAACGCAAGAACATAGAAAAAAATGCGAGATTAATTCAGACAGCGAGCATGAAAATGCTGAAGAGCCAACGAAAAGTTCGTGTGTCAGATGTTTTAGATGTTTTCTCACGTTCGATCACTGACATTCGTTGTCGTTCTCTCACATATTCACTCAACTGACTTCCATGCTCTCCTTCTCTCGCTCTATTGAGAGTGTCGTGTCGGCAAACATGCCAGTTTCGTTGCCAATATCGTTATCATAACAATTCATCTGTTTTGACATTCATGCTTGTCAATAGTAATACCGGTGCGAATTGGCATTGCCATCCCAATATCGTCTGCTGCTTTGACTTCGCACTCGGTAACCTCGTCGCTCAATCATCTCATTGTCATTGTCACATCCTCATCCTCATGCCTACTGCTCATCTCCATTCTTATTCTCATGCATTGATTTGCGTGCTCATCACACGCTCGTCACTCGATGCATTTCGCGTCTCATCTCGGCTCCATCTCATTGTCGAGAAGTGATTGGTAAACATGGTGAGAAAATACAGTAATATGTCAACAATGCGACAGAGCTGCTCAAATAATACATAATGGATTAGCGTAAGTCACATCTCTGACGCACTGCCTTCGTTTCTTCGTTTGCTCCCACTCCGCACCGCCGATCTCGATATTGCGACGTTTTTATGACCATGAAATATGCCGGCTTTACAAACACCGTGTCGAGTGTCGCACTGGAATGCGTGTTCGATCAAATTGCTCGAAAAATTCAGAAACCTCGCATCAGTTCCAAGTACAGGATCTCCTCCTCCAACTCGACAGGCAGTGCATTCGTTTTGCATGAAATTCGCATCACGCATTAGCAATTTAAGGATACTCTCTCGATCACGATCACGGTCTCGGTCTCAAAGTCCATATGCATACCCGAGAGCCAAATGAACGCACCACCACTTCTCATCTCTCACCGCTCAAAACAATTTACCGAGGCGACCAACAACAGTCTGCCTGTCTTCCGACATTCCACTCCACTCCACTCTACTCTCTCTCTTTTGTCTGATCGTCAGAAAAACAGTGATTGCGCTCCGATGACCGAATGCAAATTGTACTCGACACGAACATTGTGAAAAAGAAACAGTGCGGCAACGACTTCCGGCTCTTCACTTGTCTCTCATCGCCAATTCGGCAACAAACCGGCCATTGACGTCGCCAAGCACACGTAAGTACTGTTTGGAGCCAACATAACGGTGAACGCTCACCATTGGATTGGGCACATTTTAGGCACTGCATTCACGTTTCTCATTTTAGTTTTGCCTCTTTCGTATTCATTCAACGCAATGCTTACAACATTCACTATGAGTTTGTTGTCATTTTGGAGCTCGATGCACTCTCATATATTGAACTCACTCTTTTTGGTCACACAGCGAGAGCGACAGACCGAAAAGAGAGACGCGAGACCGAGACTGACAATGAGACTGACACTGTCACTGAATTAGCGAGATGGAAAACGGATTAGCTTAATCTCCGAGTCTCTTGTCATTGACAGTGAGCATGGTATTCGCCTCTAAACAAATCAATGACAAGATTCTCACTTTCTCCTTCCACACTTTCCATTCATGGGTACCGCGCGACGCTTTTTGCACATTAGCGGTAATTAGCATAGATATAAATTTATGAATTTGCGAATGAATTAAATAAATGAGTTGGGCTTGTGTGCGTCATGTAAATAGTTGAAAATAGCTGAGAGCAAAAACTGAGAGAGAGAGAGAGAGAAAAAAGTCATTCACCGTCATTGTCATCGTAGTACTGTCGTTATAATCATATCATGATTCGCGATCATGCACTGACTTTCTCTCAGTTCCGTTTCACTTTTTTTGCACGTAAGCCTAACGAAACGAAAAGCAAATATATTAACTCTAACAAATTGCGACGAAATAAGCTCGCTGCCAGAGTCGAAATTTTTCAAATATTTCATAACATTTGTCAAATATGCGAAATTCGACTCAAGTCAAGATATTTGAATTGCAGTAGACTAACGGAACTCGGTCGAGCGCTTGAGCTCGAACCGTGGTTCACTTTACCGATTCACATTTGCTCTTTCATGTCTATTTCACCTTCGGCGTTGTTTTTCAATTTCAATCTATCCACACATTATTTTCGTGGCAAAAATTCCGTTTACTCGGCGGTCGGCGTGTCTTCGCCATTTTTTTCTTCAATTTTTTCGCCAACCTTACTTTGTCTCAATTACACACACAGTTTGAGCTCGGCGACTGAAAAATGACAATAGAATCGCTATGAATCACGAGAAAGAAAGTAGAGAAAAATCGCGTTCATATACTTTGGCCGACAGCGCTTTATTGTGAGCTCAGCAACGCGACACGAGTCCGATGGTGAAACGGCAAGACAGAGAAAAGGTGACGCAACATAACTAATGTATCACATAATCGAACAAATTTACAATGATGCACGCATTACGAAAACACTGATTATAATTAAGAAAATGGCACGTTTAGAACAAGTTTAAAGTCAGCTTAATGTGCTGATATTATGCAAAGTTTGGTATGGTCATCAAAAGAGAGCAGAGAACGTGTGGCAAACACGACAGAATACAGAACACAACACAAGGCAGGCACATTGTAATGCAAGGAAACATTTGGACTATTTTACTAATTAAAATGGACCACTATTAAGAGGAGGCAATTTAATGGTATCACTTTGCAGATTAGCATTTCTATATGTCAGAATGATGTAATCTAAAAGCGAGCCCACTCTTAGATAGTTACGTGTCGTCTGGGCCTCGATTTTGCATTGTCGTATTTTGCATAACGTTAGGTGATAGCTAAACGAGTTTCTATGCAAAAAACAAAGCGGAGAAAAACTGTTTCGGAGTGGGGGAGAAAAGCGAATGGAAGATGCAGAAGAAAGAGAAGAGATTGGAAAAAGAGTAACGAGACGAGGAAG